>BPLR01013216.1:0-72533 GCA_021605095.1 Caerostris extrusa | reverse complement strand
GTTACGTATTGCTGATTGGCGATCTTTAATTTAATTTACATATACAGGGAAAAAATTTGTTAAAATAAACACGATAAAGTCTATTGGGCTTATTATATTTAATGTAGGTATTTTATAAAATCTGCTTATGAAACCTATATGCATTTATATGTAAAATTTAGAAAATATGTATATTTTTGTACGCCAAAAAATAAAAGCATTTTCTCCCTATTTAAATGTAATGTAGCAAGTAAATATGAAATATTAAACTAAGTTTTTTATAAGTTATATTAAAATTTTATATCATAACAAAATCATTATTTTTTTTTTCATTTTTAAATGCTAATATTTATATAACATTATGTATTTAAAATAAAGTATAAATAACCGCTATATGCTGTATATTTCATTTCCTTTAATATGTTATTAATAATAATTGATATGACGCCTAAATTTTTAAGTTACGGCAAGGCACATTATGTATTTATTAATTGATTGATAAAATAAGCCGTATAAATATATTTATTATTAAAATCACTGAACAATTAAAATAACACATCACATCCCAAAAATGTAATTTAAAATCTATTTAATTTTTGCTGTACTTTTGCTATTGTGCATATGTTAAGTGTTAACGAAATATAGTTTGTCATTCATTGTATTTCTAGAAAGATTGTTCACCTGAAAAATATTTGAAACAAATTGTCCAACATTATTATAATTTTTCGTCTAAAAAACGAATAAAATAATAATTTATTAAACACCTGGCTTTAGATAAAAAATAACAGAGTTATGCATAAATAAGTCTTATTTGGAAATAGAAAAATTCCTTAAAAATTTTGAAAAGATAAATGTAGCAGAAAAAACATTCATGAGAATGTTCTTTTAAATTTTGGGGGCAACAGGAAGCAGCAACGACAACAAGCAACAACACAAATGTGATGTTTAAAGTGTATGTGGTCAACAAGTTTTCATATTCAATGGATAAGAAATGTAATTATTGTGTGAGTATGTCAATAAATAAGTGTGAATTTTTGTTTTATCTTATTATGGAGAAGATATATGAGTTTAATTTATATTAGGATCGGGAATATTTCCCTATTTATAATTTAAAAATCTATTATTTCACATAACAAAAATTATAAAGTAAAGCCTTTATAATACAAATATCTTGTGGTTATAATTCATTAATGATACAAATTACCACATCATATTACCAAATATAATATTTCATAATTCAAAATCAACTCCAACTATTCCAAACCGCTAAGAAATTTACCTGAAAAAAAAGCAAATAAACGAATTAAATGGGTCCAAGAAACTATTAACTTTAATTCAATTCCAATTCCAGTTGACTGATTAAGAAACAAATCCTTCGGATAGGTTCCAAAAGTTAAAGTTTCCATCAACAAACTCGTTCAAATCCAAATTCAAGAATACTATATAATCTCCTTTTCTGCTGGATATGCAGATTCATCATATGCCTTTTCCTGAGTAAAACGAAAGTGAATTTCAATTATTCTCGCCATATTTCATCAGAGGTTTTACGAAGACATTCGTTAGGAAATGAAACAAATGGTCCTATTTTCCTTAATGAAGCTTCCTCCAACTGTGTGACTCGCATTGATGCGCGAAAGAAAAAAATTAAACTATTGAAAAGACATTCGAAAGAAAGATGATGAATCCTTCCTGATAATTACTTCCGATTAAAGCGAGAACAAAATTAATCATGGTTGGGAAAAGTTCAGGTAAACAGTTTCCTCCTTCACCGAAATGAGTGATTTAATGAGACATGAGGGATATTATAAATGGAAGGAAATTCTTTTTGCCCTCTTTTCCTTCTTCTTGTTTGTACGTGGTTTTGTTGGAGCAGATAAATAAAGTAATTAAGTAATTTCTGGGAATTGTTTTGTATGTTTCGCATTCTGATTATAATTTTCTTTTCTCTTTTTATAGCCTTAAAAATTTAAAAAAGATCAAATGAATGCCGCGTAGCATAAGCTGTAGAGTGAAAGTAGACAATAACTTTTTCCTTGTAGGGCTGACAAACGTGAATAGTTAGATTATGCGATTAATTTATAAATGTGTAGAATTGACTACACATACTTACTGAAATCAAAACGAGAAGATTTATTGTTATGACACTGTAGCATTATTTTCACGAGAAGAGTTTTGGCCTTCCATTCCCAGGAGAGAAGAAAGTATGTTATTTGACAAGTGTATAATAACAACCTAACACTCAAATTTGACAGCAGACGAGCAGTTGTGGGTAGTTATCATGTATAATGAGGGAAACTAGCGAATGTCTGTGAGACTTTCACAAGTCGGAACAGATTGAATAGGAACTATACTATGAGTTGTTCCATCGTGATTGGGGATAGACTCCGAGTTGAAAATGTCTACTCAATGACAAATGAGGGGAATCTGACCAAAGTTTTGTAACCAAACCTTATTGAACAGGAAAAAATATTACTTAAAAATGGTTATCGTATTCTTAATAACAGATCCATGTAAACACTTTTTACTTTTAATCGTTCTTAGCTTAAAAGATTACTCAAATCTTATTTGTTCGAATATTTTTAATCATGGTATTGAAAATGATGAAGTATTTGAATAAACAAGAAACAAATAGGATAACATTGCGATTTGTAAAATAACTAATAAAATATTCCTCTACAACTATACATGTCTTTCTGTTCTGCATTAGTTCCGATAAATTATTTCTTGGTATTGAAACCTTTAAATAAAAAAAAAGAAATTAAACATAAATTTTCTGTTTGCTAATATTATTTAAAAGGCTTTACTCAAATTAAACGATTTGTGATGCCTTCTAAAATTTATTTTCATTCTTTTGTTTATTATGGCCTCAGATCAACTAATTTTGCAATAAAAGTATTCCCAAGAGGATATTTAAGTAAGCACATAAAATTATTATTTTAAAAAAATTTCATATTTATTTTGTAAATATTCGACTATTTTTCGGAAAGATTATGAACAAAAAAAAAAAAAAGTTTATTGTAGGAATTACCTTTTTGTAGAATATATTTAAAATTATTTTTAAGTGAAAATGAGCTAATGAAAATAATCTCCTATAAGTTACGAAAATATCATCATAAAAGTATTTTACTGCGAAAAACTTATTTTATTTTTTGGATATATTGTTAATTATTAAGAAATTTTAGAAATTATGATCTCTTTTCACTCAATATCAAAAGTTGAAAACTAAAATGTTCCATTTCAGTTTTCAACTCTCATATTCATGGAAAAAAAAGAAAAGATAATGTTGCCAATAGTTAAATGAAATATAAAAAAATAATGTTAGAAAAAACATTAATGTTAAAAAACGTTACAAAATGTTAAAAACAAATAAAAAAAGATACAATGGTGAAATAAACTTACTGTATAAGATATTTAAGCACATCATTATTAATGGAAAATGCCCTGATGAAAATATTTTCTGATAGGTTTGGAAAATATCATCATAAAAGAATTTTATTTTGAAAATTATTTCATTTTTGGATGCATTGTCAATTTATCAATAAATTTGAGATATTGTGTTCCACTTTCCGCCTGTACTAAAAGTTGGAAAATTAAAGGGAACATTAAAGAACATTTATTGGATAAACGAAATTAAAGGATAAAGTATAAGAAAAATTTAATTTATATTAAATGTAAACAAATAAATTGTTATTAGGAAAAATTATGTCTAATCCTTATAAGTAAATATCAAATTTAGTACCCATTTTTATATTTGAACGATCTAGTGCTATTAATTATTATGTTTTACAACATGTAAAAAGAGACAGATATCCAAATATATTATTAATTTTTAATTTTTAATATGTTGTCCTTTACAAATGCAATGCATTTTGATCTGAAATCCTTTGCCTCTAGGATTATTTTCATGATTGAATTTAGGATTTCTTTTTCAACATTTTGTCAGATGGTAGCAGATTCAGCCTCAAACAACTTGTCTAACGGAGCGGCTATTGCACTGTAGACCTATTTTCTTTACCCATAATTCCACATTAATATTTTCAAGGATTGAGATGTTTCCATAGTTGGGGCACCTCTCTCTCTCTCTCTCGCAATCGTAAACCACAGTTTATTCTCCTTATTTACAGAAAAACACAGACATTTTCTTCTGGTCTTCTCTCCAGTTTCAGAATTATTTACTATTTCTGTTATTCTAAATACTGTCTCCAGTGTGCAAGCGGCCAGATGGCCAATTGGCTTCAGGTTCGAATTTTGGCGGACCAGTGGTTCGACGCCGTTGGCCGCGTGTTTATAGCCACAGCTTTCAGAAACAGAACAATCGATGACGATTGTGATGTATAAAGCATCCCACATCTATAGTAAGCTGCCTAGTGGAAGTTATCCGGGGTTTTCTCTCATATGGCAAGCAAATAGGGGCACTTACACCAAAAAGTCCTTTTGGAAGACGCTGTCCTCCACACATCATCCATCGGTGGTATTTTCGCGAGATACATAAATGGTACATGAGGCTCATAGTTGTTATATAGTTCAGTTCATAGTTATACTCATAATTCCACATTAATATTTTCATGGCTTGAGCTGTTTCCAGAGTTGGGACATCTCTTTATCTCTTTCGCCCTCTTAAAACACAGAGTACTTTCCAGAAAATTGTTTTACCCTCCTCATCTACAGTAAACACAGAAATTTTCTATTTGTCTCCTCTTGTGTTTCGAACTATTTACTATTTCTGAAATTCTAAACACTATCTGCAGGGTGCACAACTTGTGGTCCAGCTGTTAAAATAAGATACCGCATTTTTATAGTCACTGCTTTCAGAAAGGAGAACATTCGATTTCGATTACGTTGTGTAAAACAGCTCACATCGATAGTAAGATGCCTAGTGGGTTTTCTCTCGTACGAAAAGCAAATGTGGCCCTAAAAGCACACAAAACTAGTAGCACAAAAAATGCCCTTTCGGAAGTCACTGTCCACCACTCATTATACGTTGGGGGTATGTTTGTGGGATACATAAATGGTACAAGAAGCTCATAGGTTACATAAACAAAAAAAAACCCTTCTTTTGTAATAATATAATATATTTAGCTTTAATAATAAAATATGTTCAGTTTACTAATATCATAAGTTTAGTTTCTTTTAATAAAAAATCATAATACACTCATGTCCATAAATTAAGGATAATGAAGTTCAGGCAAAGAAAGAGACAGAAGCAAAACAAATTTGACTTTTTTGTAAAGTCTATTTATTAAACAAAAGGTAAAGAGCAAAAAAAAGATGCTACATGTTTGACATAATTAATAAAAATTGCGATTTTTACTCCCTGGAGCAAATTTCAAAAAAAGAACCTATTTACAAAAAACAGTATAACATGCTTAGTATGATGGTTAATATGGAGTATGTCTCCCGGACGATGCAATACAGGCCTTACAACGCCTAGGCATGCTGAGTATCAAATTATCAATCTGATCTTGGGGAATATTACACCACTCATCAAGCAACACCCTCCGAAGTTCCGGTTGACAAGTGGGAGGGGGTTGACGGGCTGCAATTCGTCGGCCAAGCATATCCCACACATGCTCTATTGGATTCAAGTCCGGTGAGTATGCTGGCCAATCCATACGGGGGATATCCTCAATTGAAGGCATTCGTCTACAATGTTTACACGGTGAGGACGGGCGTTGTTATCCATAAACAGAAATTCAGCACCCATGGCGCCCCGAAACAAACGTACATGTTGTTCCGAAATGACATCCCGATAGATGTGGCCTGTCATCGTTACACTCTGAACATGCAGGTCAGTTCTGGAGCCAAGAAGGATTCTTCCCCAAACGAGCCGTCATGCACCACCGTAACGATGTCGTTCAATGGTGTTCTTTGGTGGTAACGGGTACCTGGCGCTCTCCATTTGAAAGTCCGGCGAGAATCAGACTGCAAACTAAACCTGGACTCGTCGGAAAACATCACACAAGACCACTGTTGCGGTGTCCACAATGCATGCTCTCTACTCCAGGTTAATCGCAGGTGACAGTGAGTTGCGGTAAGTGTAACACATCTGACAGGCCTACGAGCATATAGACCAATGTGCCCTAAGCGTCTGTAAACAGTCTGCTTTGAAACTGTCGTACCGGTAGCTGAAGAGAGCAGACGAGACAGGTCTGATGCTGTGTTCTCCGTCTGTTTCTTTTGGCAGTAACTGCTAAATACCGGTCCTTATTCGGCGTTGTAACTCGGGGGGCGACCTGTGCTGTAACATCTACTCACATTACCATCATCTTGGAATCTTTGCCAAAGCCTGGAGATGACACTCTGGGCGATTCAAGTTCCTCTGATACTTCCAGCTGGGTATCACATTCCAGTCGCCCGCTAATTTTACCACGTAAAAATCATCCAAATGCTTCCTTTGTGCCATAACTATGCGGTTATTGCACTGAAAGGCTTTTAAAGCGCTTGTGAACAATTTTACTTCTTTTCCACCATTTCTTATAAACCACTCTCTTACACTCTCGTCATTGTGACGTACTATCCGCGCCATCTGGTGGTTTCCTGTTTTTTGCATATTCTTCTTCAATATGTGTGTGATAATTCTACAGGTGAAATTTTTTATTTTAGACTTCAATTTCTGTGTGATTCTGAATTATCCTTAATTTATGGACATGAGTGTATAATATAGGTATAATATATTTTCTATAATCCATATATAATAATGAATTAAGATTAACATTACATTATTAAGATTTAAAATGTATATTTATAATTATTTAAACGTGTTATGATAGTAATAAACTTGAATACTATGCAAGAATATGTATCTTAATAATATTTTTGCAGCTTTTCTAACTATGCTTCATTTTCCTAAGACAAGAAATATAAATTGCTTTTCAGCAAAACAGAGAAAAACCCACTTAAAATCCATTAGCATAAAAAAAAAGAACAAAATTCAAATAACACATTTTACTTAACAGCTGCATTGCTTCTCTTTTAAAGCAATAGTTCTAAAACCTACATCTTAATATTGTAGTTGATTATGCATTTAAAACTTAATTACTAATTTAGATAAAAAAAAAAATTATGAAAATTTCAATTTTGAAATTTGCCAATTTTTTTTACCATTGTGTGAACATTTTTATGTTAAAGAATATCATTCCCATGGGGTATTGAGATCGCATAGCTAGTTTGGCAGATCAACGTTGATTTCTAAAGCTAACGAATAATTTAAATGAATCATTCCAGGGTAGCATGTGTGAGTTCACCCCCTAAGAGATAAAGGAACGTTTAATCTTTAAAATATTTTTTTTTCTTTCTAATGCAGCTGGCAAACACAGACACCTTGGTGTTGGATGCCTTAAGGCAAGCGCTGCGCAAACGTACTCACTTCTCATTACCCAGGAGGCGCGTGTAACTTGAAGATAAGCCTCGGACGCGGAGTAACAATGCCCCCGCAACGCCCTACGATCCTATTAGGACCGGAGCCTACGGTTTAAAGTGGATTCGAACCACTACAACCAACCATGGCATCGCCGGGACTCGAACCCGAAACCTGTGGTACCGAGCGCCAGAGCGCTAGCCACTCAGCCATTCAGGTCCTGCTTATATTATTGTAATCTTCTCCAAAATTTTTTGTCTAGTTTCGAATTTAGATTCTCTACTCAATATTTCTACGTGACCAACAAACATTGTCTTTATATATTAGTGAATAGTGTTGTATTTAAAAGTAAGTATGCAATGAATAGTGGCTACGCTGAGATGATGAAAAGCATTGCCTTTTGGAAGGAATTTTAGGGGAGTATCAGATGGAACTACTGTTACAAAATACTATTACGTAGTCCAACTGTCATTTTGAGATTTTTACTTTTTTGTTTTACATTAGTGGATAATGTTCTATTTAATGCATGTGTGCAATGAACAGTGGTCAGACGAAGGATAAAAAGCCTTGCCTTTTTAGATAATTTTTGGAATTATCAAACGGGGCGAAAAATAACCCAGAAAACTACTATTACGCAGTTCAACTGTCATATTGAGATGTATTTCATTCAATAAATCTCATATTAGCATATATAACAAAATTTATACAAAAAAAAAAAAAAAAAAAAAAAAAAAATTAAGCTTCAAATCATGGATACAAATTTAAATGTTATATTTAATTATTGTTGAACTTATCAATTTTTTCACGTAATAATTGCAAGTATCTTTAATAATGAAATTCTGAATGACGAAAAAAAAACTATTTTTATCAGTAAGAAATGTGTCTTTCAACTTTTCATGTTCTTTAAGACTAGTTTTTTTTATTTTTCATCAAAAAAGTTCTGATTACTGCTTTACAAGTCTATGTCAAACCAAATTACTTCCCTTCCTTTTTTCTTGATTGCCCTAACAGGAACGTTTCTTTTGGTTTTGTCTCTTTTCTTGGATATGTATCAAGAAAATGTCTCCAAGATATGTGGCAAAGTGTTTTCGGATGTATTCTGCTATCTCCCAAAGATGACTTAGTTGAGTGGCATTTATGTTTTTGGTTCATTAAAGGTTTGGAGTATATTTAACTCAATTGAAGAAGCTTAATTCTAAACGAAATGCAATTTAGCTATTTTTACCAGAAATAAACATCATTGGTTTGATTGCGTTCAATAGGCGGCATTAATAGCAATCAGTTTGATTCATTAAATTCACCAAAATGTCTTGCGTAGTATCTTTAGAAATGATTTAAAATTATCGTTGTTTTATATTTAGTTTTTGCTTCTTTGTAAGTTGGATTATATTTAGTTTCGATTCATTCTTTCAGAAATAGTGAAATTATTGATTGCTTTAATGTAACGTCTCAATGCTTGTAATTAAGCTAACAATAATAATGAATATAAATTTTCTATCCTCAATATTAAATGAAAAATTAATATAATAATTGATTTGAATATAAATCAATATACTTCATTGTAAGTTGGATTATATTTAGTTCCGATTAATTATTTCAGAAATAGTGGTATTATTGATTGTTCTAATGTAACGTCTCAATGCTTGTAATTAATCTAACACCAATAATGAATATAAATTTTATATCCTCAATATTAAATGAAAGATTAATAATTGGTTTGATTATAAATCAAAGCGAAAAGCATAAAACAATTTCTTTAGTATTCAATAAAACAGAGTGCTACCCATAAAAACAGATACAATTCTTTAGCGAAATAATTAAAAAGTTGCTGATTCATACGGTCATATTGTTTTTTGAAACAATCGGTATTAAAACAACTTAAAATTATATGTCTGCATTAGAAATTGAATTACATGTTTGTGAGTAAAAATATTTACCTAAGACCCGATTTTAAATCTTCGGCTAAATCTTTTTGATCCAAGAATCAGTTATATAATAGCATTAAAAGAACACTAATTCACACAAATATCCAATTTAAAGAAAACGCATGATACCATTTCAATCTTAACGGATTTTAACATTTAAGCCCTTCTTTAAATTTTGCCGAATTGCAGTTTAATGGATCTGATTCAAATAGTTCCATTTGTTTCAGAGAGAGAGAGAGAGATTAGATTATAGAATACGATTCTATTCACTTAATTAAAATAAATTATAAACCTGGTACTTATATCAGATATGGTTATGCTATTTATAATTATTTCTTATATTTAATTTGAAGGTTTCTAATTTAATGTTTTATTTAAAGCAATAAAAGTATGATTTGCAATTTTAAGAAATATTTTATTATTTTTAAAAATTCGATTTTTTTTTTAATCTAATTTTTTTCTCATTACCAAAGGTTTATGCAATCTTTTGAATGGAATTTGATGCATTATGATATTTTATTTCTGAAAATTATTTTTTTCTCATACACGTAGAAGAAGAAAACTAAAACTGACTTTGAAAATTCATTAAAAAAATTCTATTTATATAAATTTTTATTTAATACAAAAAAATACGGATTTAGTGCATTTAAATAAGAAATAATCAAAAAGAAATTCAAATACTTATTGTAATTTTCGGGTTCGAAAAAAAAAAACCTTTGCATTTTAAATATATATTATGATGAAAAATAAAAATTTGAGAAAAATAATTAAGAGTCTTATATATCATTAAAATAAAAAAAAACAATAAAATTTTATTATTAGATACATCTTTATTAAATTTAAAACAAATTATATCAAGGGAAAATATATTAATAATTTTCAACAGTTTGGTTATTTTTACGATTCCTGAATCAATCATTAATTTTCAATAAACTCTGTTGAATAATATATAAGATTATAAGAAAATCAAAAATACATTTTATAATTATTAAATATAATTAAGTAAATAAAAATAATAAAGTAGTTATATATCAAAAGTTATTATTGAAATAGAGGTTATTAAAATGTACTTCTAGTATTAATTATACATTATTTAATGGTACACTGGTTATACTTTTATTCAAATTCATGTTTTTATTAAATATTATCATTAGAAATATAAAAATTTTAATGATTTTGTTATGTTAAATAAAATGTTTCTAAATGATTTATAATAAATTTATGTTTCAAAGAAAATATAAAATGTTTTTAAGTAACAACTATGGATTTTATTATGTGCAATTCCTCTATGTTAAATTTGATTTAATTCTGTCATGAAGGATTAATTATTAATTTTCAATATAAAATTAATTTACATTCTCTCCATTCAACATAAATTCCTTTATAATTAAAGGATTGATCATTATTTTGCTACTTAAACAATCAAAAGCTCTTTTAATATGACCTGACTTACTTCAACTCTTAAAAAGGATTTATATTTGCCCATTTAAGTACAGACCAAACTTTAGAGAAAATCTTTGTAAAGTTTGAAGAGGTGATCCTCACTTGCTTTCTGGAAGAAGTTCCTTTTCTTGATCTCTCTTTCTGCAGATTTATTTTTCTGTTAACGATAGAAGTAGATTCGAGAGAAGCATAAAGTTAGGGAAATGTATTCATGATTATTATTCATGACTGCCTGGAGCAATGTTCTTAGGGCTTCATTACTGAAGATGTTTCTTTTTCTTTGCAGACATCTATGTACAGGATAACCTGAGCGCAACATCCTTACGTTATTTTTGGGCCAAGATTAACAGCCTTAGATTCACTTAATTTGTGCTGCGTTTAAAAGTTCATGAGAAAAGGAACAAATCTGCTTGTAGATTTTTTGCTTGAAAGTTTTGTTTGCTTTAGAATTTTTCACGCATGGAATGAATATATTGATTTTAGAATTTATATCATGTTAAGATAAAGTGCATTACAGATAAAAGATATTAAATTCAAAAAGTAATGCTAAATTTTTGTGTTGATAATTGGATAATTACTGCTGGTTATTTAAACTGGATAATAAAATCTTTACATGCAGATAAATATTATTATAAAACACAATTATATTTTTCTTTAAAGTAATATTGCTTGATATATTTAATTTAGGAAAATCGATTAGTTTCAATATTGAATTGTAAAAATGTAATAAGATTTTTTAGGTTATAGGAGATGTTATAATAAATATGTAATGTTGTAAATGAATATAATAAAATATATTAATATGTAATTTTATAAAAAGCAATATAATAAAATATGTAATATAATAAAATATTTTTAATAAATATATATAACATAAAAATATGTTAGTTTGCAATGCTATTAGAAAATATGTGTCTATTCATGTGTTTTAAGGTTAATTAATCAGTTTTAGATTGGCGATCTTTAATTCAATTTACATATACAGGAAAAAGTTTGTTAAAATAAACACGAAAAAGTCTATTGGGCTTATGCTTACTTAATGTAGGCATTTTAAAAAATCTGCTTATGAAACCTATATTCATTCATATGTAAAATTTAGAAAATATATATATTTTTATACACCAAAAAATTTAGAAATAGCATTTTTCTCCCTATTTAATTGTAATGTAGCAAGTAATTATGAAATATTAAACTAAATTTTTATTTTATTTTTTATTTAAAATTTTATATCATAACAAAATCATTAATTTTTTTTTTATTTTTCCAATGCTAATATTTAATAAAACATGTATTTAATAAAGTATAACCGCTATATGCTGTATATTTCATTTTCTTTAAAATAAATAATAATTTGTTATGGCGTCTAAATTTTAAGTTACGGCCCATTATGTATTTCTTATTAATTGCGTGATAAAATAAGCCGTATAAATATATTTATTAAATCACTGAACAATTAAAATAACACATCCCATGCTAAAATGTAATTTAAAATCTATTTAATTTTTGCTGTACTTTTGTCTATTGTGCGTATGTTAAGTGTTAATGTAATAATAGTTTGTCATTCATTGTATTTCTAGAAATATTGTTTACCTGAAAAATATTTGAAACAAATTGTCCAGCATTATTATAATTTTTTCGTCTAAACGAATAAAATAATTTATTAAACACGCAGCTTTTAGATAAAAAAATAACAGAGTTTATGCATAAGTAAGTTTTATTTTGGAAATAGGAAAATTTCTTTAAACATTTTGAAAGATAAATGGAGGCAGAAAAAAACATTCCTGAGAATGTCTTTTTAAATTTAGGGGCAACATGAAGCAGCAATGACATACAAGCAACAACACAAATGTGATGTTTAAAGTTTATGTGGGTCAACAAGTTTTTCATATTCAATGGCTAAGAAATGTAATCATTGTGTGTGTATTTTGTTTTATCTTATTATGAGGTGGATATATGAGTTTAATTTATATTTAGGATCCGGAATATTTCCCTATTTATAATTTAAAAAATCTATTATTTCACATAACAAAAAATTATAAAAGTAAAGCCTTTATAATACAAATATCTTGTAGTTATAATGCATTAATAATACAAATTATGGCCTTTATAATACTAATATTTTTGTAGTTATAATACATTAATGATACAAAATTACCATATCATATTACCAAATATAATAATTTATCATTCAAAATCAACTCCAACTATTCAAACCGCGAAGAAACTTACCTGACAAAAGCAAATAAACGAATTAAATGGGTCCAAGAAACTATTAACTTTAATTCAATTCCAATTCTATTTGACTGATTAAGAAACAAATCCTACGAACAGGGTCCAAAAGTTAAGTTTTTCCATCAACAAACTCGTTCAAATACAAATTCAAGAATAATATATAATCTCCTTTTCTGCTGGGTATGCAGATTCGTCATGTGCCGTTTCCTGAGTAAAACGAAACTGAATTCCAATTATCCTCGCCATATTTCATCCCAGAGGTTTACGAAGATATTTCTGTTAGAAATGAAACAAATGGTCCTATTTTCCTTAATGAAGCTTCCCTCCAACTGTGTGACTCGCATTGAGGCGCGAAGAAAAAAAAAGAACTATTGAAAAGACATTCGAAAGAAAGATGATGAATCCTTCCTGATAATTACTTCCGATTAAAGCGCGAACAAAATTAATCATGGTTGGGAAAAGTTCAGGTAAACAGTTTCCTCCTTCACCGAAATGAGTGATTTAATGAGACATGAGGGATATTATAAATGGAAGGAAATTCTTTTGCCCTCTTTTCCTTCTTCTTGTTTTTGTACGTGGTTTTGTTGGAGCAGATAAATAAAGTAATTAAGTAATTTCTGGGAATTGTTTTGTATGTTTCGCATTCTGATTATAATTTTCTTTTCTCTTTTTATAGCCTTAAAAATTTAAAAAGATCAAATGAATGCCGCGTAGCATAAACTGTGGTTGAAAGTGGACAATAACTTTTTCCTTGTAGGGCTGACAAACGTGAATAGTTAGATTATGCGATTAATTTATAAATACGTAGAAATGACTACTGGAAATCAAAAACGAGAAGATTTATTGTTATGACACTGTAGCATTATTTTCACGAGAAGAGTTTTGGCATTCCATTCCCAGGAGAGAGGAAAGTATGTTATTTGACAAGTGTATAATAACAACCTAACACTCAAATTTGACAGCAGACGCGCAGTTGTGGGTAGTTATATTACATACAATTAGAGTTTTGTACTAATGAGAACATTTTGTTGCTCATATCTGATAGCAGATGTTCGGTATCATGTATAATGAGGAAACTAGCGAATGTCTTTGAGACTTTCACAAGTCGAAACAGATTGAATAGGAACTATACTATGAGTTGTTTCATCGTGATTGGGGATAGACTCCGAGTTGAAAAATGTCTACTCCAATGACAAATGAGGGAATCTGACCAAATTTTGTAACCAAACCTTATTGAAAAGGAAAAATATTACTAAAAAATGGATATCGTTTTCTTAATAACAGATTCATGTAAACACTTTACTTTTAATTTTTCTTAGTTTCGACAGATTACTCAAACCTTATTTGTTCGGATATTTAATCATGATATTGAAAATGTTAAAGTTTTTGAATAAGTAAGAAGTAAATAGGATAAAATTTCGATTGGTAAAACAACTAAATAAAATATTTCTCTACAATCATGCATATCTTTCTGTTCTGCATTAGTTCCGATAAATTATCTCTTGATATTAAATCCTGTAAATAAAAAAGAAATTAAATAAAAATTTTCTGTTTGCTAATATTACTTAAAAGGCTTTACTCAAATTAAACGATTTGTGATGCCTTCTAATATTTATTTTCATTTTTTGTTTATTACTGCCTCAGATAAACTAATATTTGAATAAAAATATTTCCAAGAGGATATTTATGTAAGCACATAAAATTATTGTTTTAATGAATTTCTTATTTATTTTGTAAATATTAGATTTTTTTGGAAAAAGATTATAAACATATAAAAAGTTTATTGTTGAAATAACTTTTTTATAGAATATATATAAAATTATTATTAAATGAAAATGAGCTGATTAAAATGCTCGCTTATAAGTTTTGAAAATATCATCATAAAAATATTTTTTGTTGAAATAATTATTTCATTTTTTTGAGTATATTGTCAATTTATTAAGAAATTTGAGAAAATACTTTCCACTTTCACCCAATACCAAAAGTTGAAAAATTAAAAGGAACAGTAAAGAAAATGCATGGCAAAAAAAAAGTTATCTTTGGCATTGGTTTAAGAAAATTAAAGAAAAAGTTAATTTATAATAAATGTAAACAAATCAGAAAATCTACTTCTAAATTTTATTAGGAAAAAAATATGTCTAATGTCTTGTAATTAAATATGAAATTAAATACCATTTTTTTTATATTTGAGCGACCATGTTTTATTAATTATTGTTTACTAATTAGTGTTTTATTAATTATTTCTTTTTACAACACGTAAAAAGAAATAGATATCCAATTATATTAACAATTTTTAATTTGTATTATGTTGTTGTTTATAAATGCTGGGCAATTTTATCTGAAATCATTTGCCTCCATGACTGTCGAATGCGTAACAGATTCAGACTCACACAAATAGCCTTATGGGTTGTTTGCTGGACTGTAGATCCATTTTTTTACCCATAATTTCACATTAATATTTTCAAAGATTGAGATGTCTCCAGAGTTGAGACCTCTTTGTCTCTCTCGACCTCGTAAACCACATGATATATTACAGCCAGATTGTTTTACCCTCCTCATCTACAGACATTTTCTTCTTGTCCTCTTTCTGAAAAAAAATGTATTTGAATTTCAGTGGATGCATAAAAGTATTTTATTAAAGATTGAAAATTTGAACAAGATATCTATATAGGGAGAGAGTGCAGGCTAATAGAAGGAATTGAATAAATCTTCCAGGGTGATTCAACCCTTCTTTTGTAATAATATATTTTTAGTTTATATAATATGTTTAGTTTTAATAATAAAGTATGTTTAGTTTGCTAATATCATATGTTTTAGTTTATTAATATCATTTCCAATGGCCGATTATGAACAGTTACAGCAAAAAAGAACATCGAAAAAAAAAATACAACAAAAACAAAACATGCTGAAACAGAGTTCATTAATCTAACAATAATGCCAAGTTGCAGATCTTTTAGCCACTGAAAAGTGTTACCAGGTGCAAATTATATTATATTATATTTAATAATTATTATTATATTCGGTTATATTATATATTTAGTTTTTAATAAAAAATCATAATACTTATGATTAAATGTATACATTTTACCTCTTCCAACACATATTTATCTAGACTTGATGTATTTCAAAAGTCCCCTACGAATAAAAATCTCTTTTAGCAACACAAATAAAAACAGTAGTTTCTGAAATAGTTCTATTTTGTGTGATGTGTTTCCTTGAAGTGGAAAAGCAAACACTCTTGTTGAAGAATGCGAGTTTCGGTTGTCATACATTTTGCGAAGAAATATATAAATGTATATATAAAAAGAATTACACTTCACATTTTGCTTGAGGGAAATAGAATTCTTTGTGATAAGTGATATATTTTTTTAGCTCGAATCTTTCATGGAATCAAACATAAAAATATAGATGTGTGTGGAGCGATAAAAGGTAAAACTCGAAGTTTAAAATTTCTATTTTGATCTCGAAAGATGAGATATGTAACTGCTGACATAAGCAGCTATATTTTTTATAATATTTTTATATCCACAATAAAACTAGATTGATGAGAAAGAATATTTTCGAAATTCATATTTTTCGATTTTTTTCATTAATTTTCAATGTAATATCCTTTTCTGTTCTATTAATTTTTGTTTTAATAAACACAAAACGATAAATTTAATGATTTTTTTCCATAGAGAATTTCTTAGATATATCTAAAATAAATTGTTATTCTTCAAAAATATTTATTGAAAATCATTCAAAAGGTTTTAATATCCTATAATGCTGTTAATAAGCAAAGATCTGAAATAAATATTCATTCCCATTCTGTAAAACTTCATTCATAGAAATTTTCTTCGAATTTTTTTTTAATTATGTCGTACTGGGTCGTATTGAGTATTACCAGAACCACCATCGTGTCTCTTCGTTTCTGAAAGTGGTGAACTGCAATAGACTTCGAGACGGATTCGAACCTGTACTCTCATCATATTAATGCCAGGGGCTATAAATTTGGCGTTATTTGATACTCGTCGACGACTGGGATGTAATAATTATTTCCCTGTGAGCCACCCAAGCAGGCTGCACCGATGATCGCTGTTACTCATTTAGCACTACCCAGAGGGCACTTGTAGCTTGAAGATATGCTACGGACGCGAGTAACACTACCCTACAACACTCTACGATAATATTAGACCGGGACCTACGGTTTAAAATGGATTCCAAACATTCATAGCACCGCCGAGACTCGAATCCGAAACCTGTGGTACAGAGAGCCAGAGCTCTAACCACACGACCATCGAGGCATCTCTTCGAAAATTGAGGCAATTTAATTTAAATATTTTAATAATCGCTTAATATATTTAAAACATTGAAGTAATAATTAATTTAATTAAAAATATTACACAAGTTACGTTGAGTTTAAAAATTAATATTTTTCGGACAAATATACAATCAGAAGAATATATTATTTCTTTTGCAAAAAGTATGAATAGCATGTTTTTTTTTTATAATGAAATTTAAAAATTAATTTTCACTGAGACATTTTAAATTTATTTCTTAAAAAATTTTCTACATACTGTATTATATTGTATTTAAAAATTTATTGTGAAAAAAAGTAAAATAATAAGACAAAATTTCTATTTAAAAGTTTTCATTGCAGAAAACGTAGCAGGTATAACAACAAAATAGACCGAAACAAAGTCTTTTTAGAGAATATTTTCTGCTTTAATATTTTAACCTCACTTGTAAATAACTCATATTTAATATTTGAAAATAACTTATATTCATCGAAATTGAAACGTTATAATTTTGTCCTTTTTTTCGTTGATGAGCATAAATTTATTTAAATTTTTAATGTATAAGAAATATTTATTCATAAGAAATATCTAATAACCATTAGTAACTATATTATTTAATGAATAGTTATTTATGTACAATGGAATTTTATAGGAATATGAAAATACAAAATTTTAAAGATATATTAGAATAAAAAAAAATTAAAAAACAAAAAGAGAAATTTTTATTTTATATAATGACGAAAAAAGATGCATGAATAATGATGATAATAACTTAGAAATTTGACAACAGAAAAAAAAAAAAAGAAATTTAGGACTAATAAAAATGAAAACATGACAATGTAATTAAAATTGTGAATTCACTTTAAAGATATTCTTGACCCTATTTACGGAGCTTTTGGTATAGTGTCAAATCTATTTTTTTTTTAGATTTTAATTTTAATGCTTTGTACTACTTAACTACATATTATTAACAATATCATTAAATAAAAATAAAAAAAACTTGAGTTTTCATTCCTAAGTAGCCCACGAGATAAAATTAGACAGGTTATTGATACAAAAACAGTTAACTTCACTTGAAACGTCTTTACGTATTAAATGCTGTAAACTTAATTTATTAAATCAAGTCACTAGAGGAAAACTATGATTTTTACTTTTCCGTTTTTTAACATGGTTTAATGTAATTAATGAACAAAGTATCACAGCCCAATATTCTTTAAATTAAAAAATAAAAATATTATTGGAAGATGAAATGTGATGATAATGAAGATGATAAAAGTGTCTTTTATTTAAAATGTTTAAAACAATTTTCTCAAAAAATTACCAGTCGTAAAAAAGAAATTAAAAGGTAAGTACCCGATAACACTTTTCTGATGCACATTTGACAGTTTAATTCCACTTTGAAGATTTTAAATGTCCTTTTAGACTCCGTGTGCCAAAAAGACCTTTTTTGCATTTAATTCACTGCGAAGAATTCGCCATCAATCTCATGTTTTCTTGCCATAACCCTCGATCGGAACATCCAGAAGTCATTAGATGTACTTTAGTCAGTCAAGCTACGTAATTTAGAGAATGCGCTGTTTAATGAGGACTCCTCAATATCTACTTCTGAACGGCGGAAGATCGTTATCTATCAAAGCTTAGAGGCGAGGACCGCTTTTAAAATGTCTCATTAATGGCATTTCCAATTAAGATTCAAAATGGATGGAACCACAAGGATTATGCACATTCTGGATCTTTGCCGTGGTACCTTATCGCTGAGGCTAATTAGGGAGGATCGTGGAAAAAGCTATTTCGAAAAATATTTTCGCCATGGGAATTCCTTGATTCCAATTATAACTCCGGAAATGACGTATCGCGTTGGAAATAAAACGCCGAAAACGCGATAAAAATCTGGAAAGTAAAAGATACTACAGATAATTCTGCCCAGTAATGGGACTTGGAATCAATGGAGGTAGTAGTATGAGTAGTATATTTGCACAAGCGCAAATACTTTTGCAATACCGTATATTAATGGAAATGTCTCCCCTTAGGGTTCAGAGTCATGATTCTTGTAATTTCAGGGTTTTCTGGAATCAAATCCGTAGGCTTGATTCAGTGAAAGAAGCCGATTCCCTTGCGGACGTATGATTGCATTCCGTAATTGAACTTCGTTTATTCAAAAACTTACTGTCGAACTTGCTGAGTGTGTGTTTGTGTCACCAGCTTTAATAACGCATTTAATGTTTGTGGATGACTGAATACGGGGTTGTTGTCTTTTGCATATGTATGGTTCGATCGTATTTGCTCTTACTCGATGAATACGAATTCGAGATGTTTGTTACCCATATGTATGGGATACGATTTCATGTAAAATGAATAGAAAGACCCCAAGGAAGGAAAGGAATCTTTGCGAATAAAGGGAAATGGGGATCCTTACTAGGTAAGTAGCCATTGTATCTTGATATTCGATATTAAAAAATTGCAATTCATTCTGTATCATTTATATTCCGGAAAAATACTGAATAGTAATTTAATGATTAACATAGTTTTTTAAACTAAGGCAATTTGTAATAATTAATAATCTAATGAATTAATCAATAATATAATATAATATAATTAGTTAATTAATAATCTAATTTATTAATTATCAATCTTATGTAATCTGATTAAGAAATTAATAATTTAATCTAATTTTCATTTTTGCGGATTTAAATGTGCTATCTTTAATTCAGCAGGCTGTTGCTTGACGAGGCACCACGCTATTCACAGTTTTATGAAATAATTATAATGGTAAATCATACATGTTTTTCAAATAGCATTTTTGATGTTGGCATCATATTGATGCATTTAACTCTAGGTATCCCTATAACCGAATGCCACAAGTTGTGATATCAGGATTACTGGCTGGAAAATGCACACTAAGAATACAGTTCTGCCCTACAGAAATATGCAGAAATACTCCATCTTGAATAAATGGGACATTTTGCAGTATTTCTCGTGCAAATAATTCTAGAATGATACTTGTAATTCTGCAATAATGATAATCAGATAATAATTGTTTGCAGACTCGACATCGCTGCTTCCGCTAAGAAAATGTTAATAAGCAACACCGAATACAATACAATAAATAAATATGAAAACACAATAAAGCTACAATGAACTATAATTTCTGACTGGGGCAAGGGTTGTTGGACAGAAATATGCGGATTTCCTGAACTCCTCTGATTTTATTGACCAAAACTGTAAAAGTAAAACACGAAGTATTCCGTCATAACTTAGTAAATAAACAATTGTCTTGCTTCTTTATTCTATTGTAGAAATAATTAGCGAGACCATTTTTTTACTAAGTTATGATGATATACTTCATGTTTTATACTTACAGTTCTGGTCAATACCAGTAATTGTCGCAAGCGGAGTTCAGGTAATCCACATATTTCTGTCCATGAATCCTTGCCTCAGTCAGAAAGCCACTAGTTCGGTGTAGCTTTTATTTTATTTTTTTTTATTTATTGTAGGTATTTTTATCGGTGTAGCTTATTAGCTTTTTCTTAGAGGAAGCAACGATGTCAAGTCTGCAAACAATTATTATCTGATCATCATATTGCAGAATTACAAGCATCATTCTAGAATTATTTGCACAGAACACTGCAAAATGTCTCCTTTATACAAGATGGAGTAATTCTGCATATTTCTGCAGGGCTAACTGTATTCTCAGTTGTCATTTTCTCATGTGCGTCCAGCCAGTAATCACGATATCCCAACTTGTGGCTTTTGGTTATAGGGATATCTAAAGTTAAATGTATAGCTATCGCAACATCAAAAATGCTATTTGAAAACAAATATACGATTTACCCATTAGAATTGTCTCATAAATCTGTGAATAGCCTGGTCTCTCGTCTGGCAGCAGCCTGCTAAATTACCAGACAGCACATTTAAATCAGATTACCTCTGTATTTATTTATAGTAAAAGTCAACAGAATCTGGTGAAAAGAAAATGAAAATTGGTAGACGATTTTTTTAATCAAAAATTAATTTTTCATTTTCAGTTTAAACCTCATTTTTACTATATTTTATTAATTTTCGAATTACTGATTCTTCAGATTTTCCTTGCTTTTAAATCCTCCTTTAGATTATTAATATTATAATTTGAAAGTACAAAATAATTCTGAATAAAGTATTTTAAATATTTCTCGTAATTGTTTATTGTATATTAATACTTATAAATAATCATCAATAATCAATATTAGAAATATATAATTGAAGAAAAAAAAACTAAAGATTAAAAAATATTATTAACTTCTCTTTCAACAATTTTAATACAGTCATGGTTATTCCTTTAACTATTACATGCATTATTATGGTTTAGTATATTTCATTAGTCTCTCAGATTTTAAAAGTCCATTGGTGGCCCAAACCGCCTGATCATCTATAATTGTTTAATGAAATGGTATGCAGCAGATGGTTTGCAAACACTGAGAGTGTTGCAGAATATTCAAAATATATATTCATAATACACTGACTGTCTTTCAAAATGTTCATTTTAAATTGAGAGCATGAAATATTTTAAATTACGGCTCATACATTCCTCAATTATGAGTGTCAGTAACATCTGGTTCGTAAACATGCCACACCTTTCATCGTTGACACAATCCAACGGGTGACATTCATTAGGCAGTATGACTATTGCAAAATGCAATTTATCTCTAAATGGAAGTATATATGAGAAACAGTCAATAACTTGCAAAGGATGCATTATTTTTGATTTCTTGAACTATAATTAAAAATAAGTCTTATATTATTTTTATCTAATGGGACAGGTCCTATATGTGTTATATTGCTTAACTTTTAATGAAAAATAGATTGATACTAATAAAAAATAAATTATTAACTAACAGTGTTTTAAAAATTAAATCATCTGATTAAAAGCAATTCGCAATATTGTCTCGGGAATATATGTTTATTTTCTTTCTCAATTCCTTGCATTTTTGAATTACCTATCTACAGATATAACCGATCTTCTTCAAGATGCACCACCAAATGTACTGAAAGACATACTTAAAATGAATCTTCTTTAAGGTGATCAAAGCTTCTTTTTAAATTTTCTTCTTTAAGATCTTAGAGTTTGCGCCCTTATGAAGACGAATAGGTTTTTAATAATATTGAAGGAATGATTTGGTTAACTTTAAAAATTTTTCTAACCACAGTAGATAGATTTCTTGGCCTAGTTGGTCGATTGTTTAGCACTCTAGAGCTCGGTGCCACAGGATTCGGGCGCGATCCCGGCAGTGATATGGATGTTTGTAGTGGTTCGGAAAACACTTTAAACCGTAGGTCCCGGCCTCGTATGACTGTGTAAGCGTCCCGGAGCCAAATCAGGCTTCTACCTATGGGTGCTCCATCACAACAGAAGCTGCCCCTTTCCCTCTATCAATGAGTACATTACTCATGAGATGTCCGCCCAGCACTACATGACACTGAGGATTAGTCACAATAGATGGATTTCTAAAAATGCAATATGATAGTCAAGAAAAATTTCAAATAAGCTAGTGCATGTATGCATAGTTTTTTCAATTACTTGCTATTTTCTATTGAAGTATTTTTATTATTGCTTAAAACAAAATAATTTTTTAATTCAAACGAAACAATTTAAATATCAAAAAGTGCGTTTTTACATTATACTATAGCATTACTACAGTCTGTTCAGATGTATAAAAGGTACATTTGATTTTTAAACACGAAATCCATTTAGTGATATAAGATTAATTAGAGATGCAAATTTTCCATTCATATTAGATTATTAATTAATCAGATTAATTAGATTATTAATTAAATCAGATTAATTAGATGATTGATTAATCAGTTTAAATAGGTTATTAATTAATTAGATTATTAATTAACCAGATTAATTAGATTATTGATTTAGAATAGATTATTAATTGTGATTCCGTTATTAATGATTAGATAATTAGATTGGATTATTGATTAATTAATGGTAGATTATTATTATTACAAATTGTCTTGGTTGGAAAACTAAGTTAACAATTTAAAAACTATTCAACATTTTTACGGAATATAAATGATAGAATAAATTGCAAGTTTTTAATATCAAATATGCGATATCAAACTACAATGGCTACTTATCTAGTAATGGATCCCCATTTCCCATTATTCGCAAAGATTCCTTTCTTTCCCCCGGGTCCTTCTATTCATTTTGCATGAAATCGTATCCCATACATCTCAAATTCGTATTCATCGAATAAGAGCAAATATAATCAAACCATACATTCATAAAAAGCCAACAACCCACATATCAGTCATCCACAAACACTAAATGCGTTATTAAAGATGGTGACACAAAACACACACTCAGTAAGTTCGACAGTAAGTTTTGAATAAACGAAGTTCAATTACGGGATGCAATCATACGTCCGCAAGGAATCGCCTTCTTTCACTGAATCAAGCCTACGGATTTGATTCCGGAAATCCCACAAATTACAAGTATCATGACTCGGAACCCTAAGGGAGACATTTCCATTAATATACGGTATTGCAAAGTATTTGCGCTTATGCAAATATACTGCTGTAATACTACTACTACCTCAAGTCCCATTACTGGTGCAGAACTATCTGTAGTATCTTTTCCTCTCAGATTAAAACCAGATTTTTTATCGCTGTTTTTCGGCGTTTTATTTCCAACGCGATACGTCATTTCTGGAGTTATAATTGGAATCAAGAGAATTCCCATGGCGAAAATATTTTTCGAAATAGCTTTTTCCACGATCTCCCTAATTAGCCTCAGCGATAAGGTACCACGGCAAAGATCCAGAATGTACATAATCCTTGGTTCCATCCATTTGAATCTTAATTGGAAATGCCATTAATGAGACATTTTAAAAGAGGTCCTCGCCTCTAAGCTTTGATAGATAACGATCTTCCGCCATTCCTGGAAGTAGATATTGAGGAGTCCTCATTAAACGGTGCATCCGCTAAATTACCTAGCTTGACTGACTAAAGTTCATCTAACGACTTCTGGATGTTCCGATCGTAAGGTTATAGCAGAAAACATGAGATTGATGGCGAATTCTTCGCAGTGGTCCATGAATAGAAAAATACTCTTTAGGTATATGAATCCTTAAAAGAAAAGACATTTAAAAGCTTCAAAGGAATTAAACTGTATCAAATCTGTATGAGAAAAGTGTTATCGAGCACTTACCTTTTAATTTCTTTTTTACGGCTGGTAATTTTTGAAGAAAATTGTTTTAAACATTTTAAATAAAAGACATTTTTATCATCTTCATTATCATCACATTTCATCTTCCAATAATAATTTTTCTTTAATTTAAAGAATCTTGGGGGTGTGATACTTTTTTAATACCTTCATTAATAACATTAAATCATGTTAAAAAACAAAAAGTAAAAATCATAGATTTCCTCTAGCGATTTGATTTTAATAAATTAAGTTTACAGCATTTAATACGTTAAAGACGTTTCAAGTTAAGTTAAGTGAAATTCTATTTTTTGTTTCAATAATCTGTCTAATTTTATCTCGCGGGCTCCTTAGAGAATCAAAACTCTAATTTTTATTTTTTATTTAATCAGATTGTTAATGATATGTATTTAAAGTTTGTTTATAATTACTGAGCATTAAAATGAAAATTAAAAAAATGATTTGACACTATACCAAAGCTCTATAAATAGGGGTCAAGAATATTTTTATACTGAATTCACATTTTTTTATATATTTTCATGTTTTATTTTTATTAGTTTTAAATTTCCTTTTTTCCCTTATTAAATTAATTAATTATTTATTAATAATTTTTTTCATATTCTATAAAATAAAAAGTCTTTTAAAAAGTATTCCTTTTTTTAGAGATATAGAAATTACAACAAAAAATGTATGTATGTGTAGAACTTATAAAATGTTATTGAAAAATTCTGTTACGATTAAAAAAAAAAAAAAAAAATTACAGATTTTTATTTTTAAAAGTGGAAGTATAAATTTATGTTTAAAATAATTTTTTTCATCATGAAAAATTTAATTTAAGACCCTATGTCCCGGTCTCATATGATTGTAAAAGTGTCACGGAGCCAAGTCAGACTTAATCCTTAAGCGTGCTCCATCACAACAGAAGCTGTCCGTTTCCATCCATCTATGAGTAGATTACTCATGGGATGTCCTTCCCGCACTGCAGGATACAGAGAGTTAGTCACAACACGTGGATTTCTAAAAATGCAATGTGATAACCAAGAAACGTTTTAAATATTCTAGTTCATGTATGCAAAGTTTTTTTTTTTTCATTTACTTCCGATTTCCTATTTAAGTATTTTTATTATTGCTTAAAACAAAAAATAATTTTTTTAATTAAAAAAACAGTTTAAATATAAATATACGATAAAGTATTTTTTTTTGCATTGTACTACAGCATTATTATAGTTTGTACAAAAATACAAATGTACATTTGATTTCTGAATAAGAAATAAATTAAATGTTATAACAATTTTTTTTTCTGAAATACAAATTATCCATTAAATTATTAGATAATTAATTAATTTAATTAATTAGATTATTAATTAATTGATTGATTGGATTAATTTATTAGATTACTAATATTATTAATTAGATTAGATAAGATTATTAATTAATTAATTAGATTTTAAATAATACAAATTGCCTTAGTTTGAAAAAAATAAAAACCATTAAAATATTATTTAATATTGATACGGAATATAAATGATGCATATTGAATTGTAAGTTTTTAATATCAAATATTCCATATCACACTACAACGACTACTTACCTAGTAAGGGATCCCCATTTCCCATTATTCGCAAAGATTCCTTTTCCTTCCTCGGGGTCTTTCTATTCATTTACATGAAATCGTATCCCATACATATGGGTAACAAACATCTCGAATTCGTATTCATCGAGTAAGAGCAAATACAATCGAACCATACATTTGCAAAAGCCAACAACCCCGTATCCAGTCATCCACAAACATTAAATGCATTATTAAAGCTGGTGACACAAACACACACACTCAGTAAGTTCGACAGTAAGTTTTTGAATAAACGAAGTTCAATTACGGAATGCAATCATACGTCCGCAAGGGAATCACCTTCTTCCCGTTGAATCAAGCCTACGGATTTGATTCCAGAAAACCCTGAAAATTACAAGAATCATGACTCGGAACCCTAAGGGAGACATTTCCATTAATATACGGTATTGCAAAAGTAGTTGCGCTAGTGTAAATATACTGCTGTGATACTACTACTTCCATTGCCTTCAAGTCCCATTACTGGGCAGGATTATCTGTAATATCTTTTCCACTCCAGATTAAAACAGATTTTTATCGCGTTTTCGGCGTTTTATTTCAACGCGATACGTCATTTCTGGAGTTATAATTGGAATCAAAGAATTCCATGGCGAAAATATTTTTCGAAATAGCTTTTTCCACGATCCCTAATTAGCCTTCAGCCATAAGGTACCACGGCACATATCCAGACAGTACGATAATCCTTGTGGTTCCAAACATTTTGAATTTTAATTGGAAATGCCATTAATGAGACATTTTAAAAGCGGTCCTCGCCTCTAACCTTTGATAGATAACGATCTTCCGTCGTTCCTGAAGTAGATATTGAGAGTCCTCATTAAACAGTGCATCCACTAAATTACGCAGCTTGACTGACTAAAGTACATCTAACGACTTCTGGATGTTCCGATCGTGGGTTATGGCAAGAAAACATGAGATTGATGGCGAATTCTTCGCAGTGAATTAAATGCAAAAAGGGTCTTTTTTGGCACACGGATTCTAAAAAGGACATTTAAAGTCTTCAAAGTGGAATTAAACTGTCAAATGTGCATCAGAAAAGTGTTATCGGGTACTTACCTTTTAATTTCTTTTACGACGTAATTTTTGAGAAATTTTTTAAACATTTTAAATAAGACACTTTTATCATCTTCATTATCATCGCATTATATCTTCCAATAATATTTTTCATTTTTAGTTTAAAGAATCTTAGGCTTGTGATACTTTGTTCACTAATTACATTAAATCATGTTAAAAAACGGAAAAGTAAAAAAATCATAAATTTCCTCTATTGACTTGATTTAATAAATTAAGTTCGGTAGCATTTAATACGTAAAGACTTTTCAAGTTAAGTTAATTGAAGTTCTGTTTTTGTATCAGTAAGCTGTCTAATTTTATCTCGCAGGCTCCTTAGGGAATCAAAAGTCAAATTTTTATTTTTATTTAATAAGATTGTTGATAATATGTGGTTAAGTAGTTTGTAAGTACAAAGCATTAAAATGAAAATTTAGAAAAATGTATTTGACATTATATCAATGCTTTATAAATAGGGCCTCAAGAATATTTTTACAGACTGAATTCCCATTTTTAAATATATTTTCATGTTTTTATTTTTATTAGTCATAAAATTCCTTTTTTTCACATTAAATTTATTAATTATTTATCATCGTAAGTAATTATCTTTTTCGTCATTATATAAAATGCAAATTTTTCTTTTGCCCAATTGTTTTTAAATTTTTATCCTAAAAATCTTTTAAAATTTTGTAAAATCATATTCCTCTAAAAGTAAACAATATTTTTAAAAGTTTTTCAGTTCATATATAGAAATTACACTATAAAATGCATGTGTAAAACCTACTAAAAGTGAATATTAAAAAAAATATGTTACGATATAAAAATATATATATAGCCGTATTAATATTTATTTTTAAAAGGGGAAAATAAAACTGTATGTTTAAAATAATTAGTTTTTTTTTTCTTAATAAAAAAAGTTAAATGAAATTTAATTTTAAAAAACAATCTTCTCTTATATATTTTATCGGAATTATAAAATAACAGACTTTAAACTAAATTGTATACATAATTTATTGCAAAAGTTTTTTTTATCTGAAAGCCCTATTGGATAAAAAAAATCACATAAAATTTTCAAATATTATAAAAATTTAAACAGTAAAATAATAATAATATCAAAATTTACATTTACCATTTTTCGCCTTTTGAATTAAAATTTTTAATTAAAATATATAAAAATTACTAACTATATTACTTAATCTTACATTCAAACTACAAACGCTTTTATAATATAAATTCAAGAATTTACAGAAATAAGAAGAGTTACAGAAATAAAAAATAAATCCTTTTTCTAGATTTATCTGCCGAAATTCTATACATAAAAAATTTCATTTATATACAATTAAGTTTGCATAAATAAAAAAGGCTAATTTGGAAAAATTATATCATTTCAATTTTGTTGGATATAAGTGAAAAAAAAAAAAAAACTGTGTATATAAGCGTTCAAATATTAAACATGAGTGATTTATAAGTAAGGTTCAAATATTAAAGCAGAAAATATTCTCTAAAAATCCATCTGTTTTATTCATTTTTTGTTATTACTGCAGTGTTTACTGCAATAGAAAATTTTAAATACATATTTTGACTTATTATTTTATTTTCTACACAACAAATTTAATTAAAGACAATATGATATAATATGTAGAAAATGTTTTAAAAATAATTTTAAATTAATGTTTTAAAAATAATTTTAAATTAATGTTTTAAAAATAATTTTAAAATAATGTTTTAAAGAAAAGTAATTTTTTTTTTAGTTTCATTATTAAAAAATATTTTTTTTTTAATGCAGCTGGCAATACTTATGCAGTTATCTTTATGCCATAAGCAAGGGTTGCAATGCTGTTACTCATTTAGTACTATCCAGGGTAGAGCGTGTTGCCTTAAAGCAGGCTACGACGCGAGTAGTAACACTACCCCCACAAGGTTCATATTAGTTGGGAACCTACGGTTTAATGTGGATTCCGAACCACTAAAAAAACCCATTTCACCACCGAGATTCGAACCCGAAACCCATGGTACCAAGCGCCAGAGCGTTAACCACTCTGCCATCAGACGCCTTACCAAAACTTCATATTATTCATAACATCCTACCGAACAATAATTGTTCATTTTTTTTTTTTTTTTTTTTGCAAAAACAATAACATATTCTTTTTGATTGCATGACTAAAGAATATTAATTTTTAAAACCAAAAGTAATCTGTGTAATATTTTAAATTAAATTTTACCTCAATATTTTAGATACATTAAACAATTAGTAGAATATTTCAAATAAATTACCTCAATTCTTTTTGAAGAAAATAATCTTTATGAATGAAGTTTACAGAAAACGAATGAATGTTTGTTTCCAGATCTTTACTCATTAATGCATTATATAACAGAAAACCCTTTTGAAATATTTTCAATAAATATTTTTAAAGATTAACTATTTATTTTGGACATATCTAATAAATTCTATAAGAAAAATAATCCATTAAATTATCATTTTGTGTTTATTCAATACCTTCTATTAGCACACACTCCCTATATATATCTTGTTCAAATACTATTTATAATGTAATAATAAATACTATTAATAATGTTTATTCATCCACTCAAATTCAAATACATTTTTGTTGAACTAGTAGTGGATGACACTTGATGTTAATACAGTTTTTCCAATATTAATTCATTAATTAATTTTAATTAATTAATTTTAGTTTTTTTTACATTTAAGTTGCATGTATCTAATAATAGATACCGCCAGATGTAAAAGCAAAACTTTTCAGCAATATAGTAAAAAACTAGGAATTGGCCTTAATTTTTTTTTTTTTTATTACATGTTTTACTCAATTAAAACAATAAATCAATTGAAGGGAAAATCAATGAAAAAAATCAAAAATATTTTTTTCTCCTCAATCTAGTTTTGTTGTGGATATAAAATATTATAAAAAATACCAATGCTTATGTCAGCAGTTACTTATCTCATCTTTCGAGATCAAAAATAGAAATTTTAAACTTCGAGTTTTACCTTTTTATCTCTCCACACACATCTATATTTTTATGTTTGGATTCCATGAAAGATTCGAGCTAAAAATATATCACTTATCACAAAGAATTCTATTTCCCTCAAGCAAAATGTGAAGTGTAATTCTTTTATATATACATTTATATATTTCTTCGCAAAATGTATGACAACCGAAACTCGCATTCTTCAAAAGAGTGTTTGCTTTTCCACTTCGCGAGGAAACACATCACACAAAATAGAACTATTTCAGAAGCTACTGTTTTTATTTGTGTTGCTAAAAGAGATTTTTATTCGTAGGTGACGTTTGAAATACATCACATCTAGGTAAATATGTTGGAATTGGTAAAATGTATACATTTACTCATAAGTATTATGATTTTTATTAAAAAATTAAACATATTATATCAGTAATTTGTACATATTTTATTATTAAAACTAAATATATTATATTATTACAAAAGAAGGGATGGATCCCCTAGAAGCTTTTTTTTGTTTATGTAAACTTATGAGCCTCATGTACCATTTATGTATACCACGAAAATCCCACCGATAGATGATGGGGGAGGCCATCGTCTTCAGAAAGGATTTTTTTGCGTAACTAGCCTGTATTTGCTAGCCGTATGAGAGAAAACCCGGAAAAGTCCCACTGGCCAGTTTACTATCGATATAAGATGCTTTACACATCACAATCGCCATAGAGTATTCTCGTTTCTGAAAGCAGTGAATATAAAATCGCGACCAGCGGATTCGAACCACTGAGCCAAGAGTTATTCCCCCTGGTGATAGTGTTTATAATTTCAGAAATAGGAAAGGGTTCAAATCTCAAGAGGTGACAAGAAAAATGTGTGCGTTTGCTGTAGATGAAGAAGATAAACCAGTTGTCTGGAAAAAGACTCTGTGGCTTTCGAGGCCAAGAGATATCCAAACTATGGAAACTTATCAAGCGTTGAAAATATTAATGTGAAATTATTAATGTGAATGAGTAAAACTATGAACAACTATTAACTGAACTATATAACAACTATGAACTGAACTATATAACAACTATGAACTGAACTATATAACAACTATGAGCCTCATGTACCATTTATGTATCCCACGAACATACCATCGATGGATGATGTGTGGAGGACTTTTGGGATAACTGCCCTCATTTGCTTGATGTATGAGAGAAAACCCGGAAACTCAAAATCGGCAGTTTACTATCGATGTCAGATGCTTTACACATATCAATCGTCATCGAGTGTACTGTTTCTGAAAGCAGTGACTATAAAAATGAATCCAGCAGATTTGAACCACTGGTCTACGAGTTGTGCACCCTGAAGATAATGTTTAGAATTTCAGAAATAGGAAATAGTTCGATACTGAATAGGAAATAGTTCGAAGATAAAAAGAAAATTTCTTTGTTTTCTCTAGATAATGAGTAGTTTGAGGATGAGTTTTCCGTAGGATGGTAAACTAGTTTAAATATTCTGTTCCTTACGAGGTCGAGAGAGAGATATATGTTCCGTCTCTGGAGACATTTCAATCCTTGAAAATATTAGTGTGAAATTATGAGTAAAAATAGGTCTACAGTACAAAATACAATGCATTCCGTAAGGCAAATTGTTTGAGGCTGAATCTGCTACGCATCTGACAAAATGATTTTTAAAAAATCCTACAGTCAATACTAAAAACAATCCTAGAGGCGAATGATTTCAGATCAAAATGTCCTGCATTTGTAAACAATAACATATTAGAAATTGTGAGTATACTTAGATATCTGTCTCTTTTTATGTGTTGTAAAAACATAATAATAAATAGAATTTGGTCTTTCAAACATTAAAAGATGACATTTAATAAGATGTTTACATATAAGATATTAAACATATTTTTTTCTAATAACGATTGATTTGTTTACATTTATTATAAATTAAATTTTTCTTACATTTTTTCCTTTAATTTCGTTAACCAATGGAAAAAATATCGTTTTTTTGACATAAATGTTCTTTAATGTTCCATTTAATTTTCCAAATTTAGTACAGGGATAAAATGGAACACAATTTCTCAAATTTCTTAATAAATTGACAATGCATCCAAAAAATGGAATAAGTTTTTCAAAAATAAAATTTTTATGATGATATTTTCAAAACCTATAACAGAATATTTTCATCAGGGCATATTCATTAATAATGATGTGCTTAAATATCTCATACACTTTATCTTTTTATTTGTTTTAGCATTGTTTTAAACCAATATATCCAAAAATAAAATATGTTTTTCGCTGTAAAATACTTTTATGATGATATTTTCGAAACATCAGCACATTTTCAAATAATAATTATTTTAAATATATTCTACAAAAAGTTTATTTCAACAATAAATATTTTGTTTGCTTATAATCCTTCAGAAAAATAGTCTAATATATACCAAATAAACATGAAATTTATTGAAACAACAATTTAATATGCTTAATTAAAAATCCTCCCAGAGATATTTTTTATTCAAATATTAATTGATATGAAGCCATAATAAACAAAGCATAAAAATAAATAATAGAAAGCATCCCAGATTGTTTAATTTGTGCAAAGTCTTTTGAGTAATTTTAACAAACACAATATTTATGTTTAATTTCTTTTTTTTTTTTTTATTTACAGGATTAATTATCAAAAAATAATTATAGGAACTAATGCAAAACAAGAAGATATGTATGATTGTAAAAGAATTATTTTATTAAGTTATTTTACAAATGGAAATTTCATCCTATTTACATCTTGTTTATTCAAAAACTTTAACATTTTCAATCTCATTAAGATTTCAGAACAAATAAGATTTAGAGTAATCTGTCTAAACTAAGAAAGATTATAGCTAAAATGTTTACATGAATCTGTTATTAAGAATACGATATCCATTTTAAATTAAATCAAAATTCTATCTTAATATTTTTTTTTTCTTTTTAATAAGGTTTTGTTACAAAAAATGAAAATTAAAAACAGGATTATGACAAAAAAATTAAAACAAACAGAATGTGTTTAATCTAGGAAAACATTTTATTTACTTACTTCAATTAATAGAAAATTTTATAATGACGTTATTTTATTCTTAAAGAACAGATTGTAATACCATAATAAAGTAAACAGATATTTTTTTGTTAAGTTTAGTGCCGTATATTTCAGTTGCAGAACATATTTAAAAACACTTTACCAGAATACAAATGTCTTTTTAAATGTCTGGGTGTGAATTATTTTGGTTATTTTATGTATAACACTAAAATAATAGGCAATGTGCATTGAGAATTGTAACAGAGGACATATTTTCATCTTCCACAAAACAAACCAGAAATATATCAAAAAATGGCAATCCGTTAAAAATTGTCGACAGATTATTAACAGAAGCATGGAAAAAATTTCAATAAAATATGTCCCTCTATTAGAAAAATATCCAAAAAGTTAATTTTGATACAATAAAATATCTAAAGTTTAAAACATTTGTGTAATCAAAAAAAATATTTTATTTAATCATTTTACAATCAAAATGTTGCTAAGACTTATTTTAATTATGGTAGAACATCTGTTATCAATCCTTGATCCCTATAATTTGAAGGACATCTTCCACTTCTATTTTAAGCAGTTAATTTTTGTTTCTTTGATAAGTGAGCGTGTTGTTTTTTATTTGACTTTCAAAAATCCTTAGCATTTATTTATGTATTGTAACGTCTCGGTCTATACTAGACTTGTAACGGCTTCAAGAAGAGGGCCAATTTTCAGGATCATTGGAACATTTTGATTTTTATTTACAAGCTTTTTTATATGCAAATACAGAGCTCTGGATAATTATAATTAGTTATTTACAAAAAAATGAAAAATAAAGATTTAAATTTGATTAGTAAATGTATGTTTATATCACAGATGCAGTTCACTCCAAAGTCGGAGATTTCTGCAGTTCTCGAGTCTATTTCGAATCTAATTGCCTGGTCTGTGGCAAACCTTAATTCTCACATGGCGTGATACATGAAATCACAAAGAATTCACTTTGGAAACAGGCGGAATTTCCAGCCTATTCAATCACTTCAGGAAGAAAGAAAAAAAGTGTTCAATTAGCAGAATTCTCTCTTTTTTCCCCCAAAAACTTTTTCAGACAATCCGTCAAGCAGGGGTTAACTCCCTCAATGAAGTAGACATTCTCAGCTCGTGGTCTATCACCAATCACTATGGGACAACTCACAGTATCTCACAAACATTCGCTAATTTCCTGATACCGAATATCTAACTATCAAATTTGAGTGATAGGTTTTTCTCATTAATAGAAAACACTAATTGCATGTATTATAACTACCACACTACCACAATAAAGCTCGTCTGTTGATAAAGTTTAGTGATGTGTTTATGTCTTGTCAAATAACGGACTTCCTTCTCTCCTTGGAATTTAATGCCAAAACTCTTTTTTTTTTCTTGACTCTTTCTTTAAAGGCTACAGTATGATATCGCTAGATCTTCTCTTTTGATTTCCTGTAGTCATTTTCTACGTAATTGGGAGTAGTATTGCCAACTGTTTACATATGACAGTCCTACCAGCTAAAAGTTACTGTCCAAATTCACTCTACAGGCAATGCTACGCGGCATTCATTTGATCTTTTAAATTTTTAAGGTTACAAAAAAAGAAAAGAAAATGTAATCAGGATGCAAAAACATACAAAAATACATTCCTAGAAATTTCCTAATTACTTTATTTATCTGCTCCAGCAAAAACCACATACAAATAAGAAGGGAAATTGCAAAAGAATTTCCTTCCATTTATAATATCCCTCGTGTCTCATTAAATCACTCATTTTGGTGAAGGAGGAAACTGTTTACCGGAACTTTTCCCAACCATGATTAATTTTGTTCGCGCTTTAATCGGAAGTAATTATCAGGAAGGATTCATCATCTTTCTTTCGAATGTCTTTTCAATAGTTCTTTTTTTTTCCTTCGCGCCTCAATGCCAGTCACACAGTTGGAGGGAAGCTTCATTAAGGAAAATAGGACCATTTGTTTCATTTCCTAACGAATGTCTTCGTAAAACCTCTGGGATGAAATATGGCGAGGATGATACTGAAATTCAGTTTCGTTCCACTCAGGAAAAGGCACATGATGAATCTGCATATCCAGCAGAAAAGGAGATTATTCTTGAATTTGGATTTGAACGAATTTGTTGATGGAAACTTAACTTTTTGAACCCTATTCTTTGGATTTGTTTCTTAATCAGTCAAATGGAATTGGAATTGAATTAAAGTTAATAGTTTCTTGAGCCAATTTAATTCGTTTATTTGCTTTGTCAGGTAAATTTCTTTCGCTGTTTGGAATAGTTGGAGTTGATTTTGAATAATGAAACTTGATATTTGGTAATATGATGTGGTAATTTATATAATTATTGTATAACTGCGAAATATTTGTATTATAATAGTACTAATTTGTATCATTAATGTATCATTAGAATCATTAATCATTATAACTGCAAAATATTTGTATTATAGTAGTACTAATTTGTATCATTAATGCATTATATTAACTTCAAGATATTTGTATTATAAAGGCATTAATTTGTACCATTAAGGCACTATAACTACGATGTTTGTATCGTGCTTTTTAATTATCATTACTTCATTATAACTACAAGATATTTGTGTTATAAAAGGCCTTAATTTGTATCTTATATGCATTATAATTTCGAGCTATATCTATTATAAAGGTCTTCATTTGTATCATTCATGCATTATATTTTTTATTATAAAGGCATTAATTTGTATCATTAATGCATTATAACTGCAAAATATTTGTATTAAAAGGCTTTACTTAATAATTTGGTTTGTCACGTGAAATCATATATTTTTAAAATTATAAATAGGGAAATATGCTAGATCATAATGTTAACTATCATTTATTTCCTGTACGCCGAGTGCTTATAATTCTCAACCATTGGTACATGAAAATGGAAGACTTGTTGACCATATAAACTTTAAACGTCACTTTTGTGTGTTGTCAACTTGCTTATCACACTGCTGCTTCCTGTTGCCCCAAATTTAAAAGAACATTCTCAGGAATGTTTTTCTGTCTCCATTTATCTTACAAAATGTGTAAAGAAATTTTTCTATTTCAAATAAAACTTACTTATGTATAAGCTCCATAACTTTTTTTAAAACATGCGTTTTTAAAAATCATTTTATTCGTTTAGACGAAAAAAATGTAATAATAATGTTGGACAATTTGGTGTCAAAGTATTTTCTGCGGAACAATTTTTCAGGAAATACTGTGAACGGCAAACTATTTTGTCGTAAACATTTAACATAACGCACAATAGAAAAAGGACGGCAAAAATGAAATATATTTTAAATTATATTTCAGGACATCATACGTAACACTAATATTTTGTTCAAATAAGATGTGTTATTCTAATTGTTCAGTGATTTTAATAAATATATTTATACCACTTGTTTTATCAAAAAATAAAATACACAATGTGTCATATTTTAAAAATTTAGGCGCCATTTCAAATAATATATTTTTTTAAAAAAAAAGAATGAAAAAAAAATGAGACTGAAAAATGAATGAGAAAATGAAATATACAACATATACCAGTTATGCTTTTCAAATACGTGTTTTACTAAATATTGGCATTGGAAACATAAAAGTTTAAGGATTTCGTTATGATATAAAATTTTAATATTAATTATAAGAACTTTCATTACTAATTCATGATTGCTTGTTACATTATATTTAAATAGACAGAAAAAGCTTAGTTTTTGTGTATAAATGGTCTAAATTTTTACATATGAACATTATACGTTTCATGAGCAGATTTTATAAAATGCCTAAATTAAGTAAGCATAAGACCAATAAACGTTTTCGTTTTTTTTTTAACATACTTTTTCCATTTACCCTGTATGTAAATTAAATTAAAGATCACCAATCTAAAACTGATGAATTAGCCACAAAGACACAACTAAAGACACATAATTTCTAATAATATTACAAATTACCATATTTTATTATATTAAATTTATAATCTTACATATTTTCTTTATCTATAAAGCACTTTTTCTTAACATGATAAAAATTCTAAAATCAATACATCTCATATTTTCTAATAACATTACAAACTAGCATATGTTAATATTTTATATATTTATTACATGTTTTATTATATTACATTTCTAATATTACATATTTTCTAATAACATTACAAACTAACATATTTTATTATGTTACATATTTATTACATATTTTATTATATTACATTTATAGATACCTCGTAGTTTTAAGAAATCTTTAAAGAAAAAAATAATTGTATTTTTTTAATTCCACTTGTGGTTTGTAAAAATTCTTATTATTCAGCTTAAATAGTCAACAGAAACTATTACAAAAAATCAATACAAAAGTTTATTTTAACGTTACTTTTAAATTTTAATATCTTTTATTTATAAAGCACTTTATCTTAACATTATATAAATTCTAAAATCAATATATTTCATGCGTGAAAAAAATTTCATAACACACAAAACTTTCAAACACAAACATTCTACAAGCGGATTTCTTCCTTTTCTCAAACTTTTAAACACAAATTAAATGAATCTAAGGCTGTTAATCTTGGCCCCAAAAATAACGTTAGGATGTTACGCTCAGGTTATCCCTGTACATAGATGTCTGCAAAGAAAAGAAACATCTTCAGTAATGAAGCCCTAAGAACATTGCTCTATGCAGTCATGAATAATAATCATGAATACATTTCCCTAACTTTATGCTTCTCTCGGAATCTGCTTCTAACGTTAACAGAAAAATAAATCTGCAGAAAGAGAGATCAAGAAAAGGAACTTCTTTCCAGAAAGCAAGTGTGGATCACCTCTTCAAACTTTTCAAAGATTAACTCGAAAGTTTGGTCTGTACTTAAATGTGCAAATATAAATCCTTTTAAGGGTTGAAGTAAGTAGGTCATATTGAAAGAGCTTTTGGATTGTTTAAGTAGCAAAATAATGATGAATCACTTTTAAGTATAAAGGAATTTATGTTGAATGGTGCGAATGTGAAATTTTATATTGAAAATTAATAATTAATCCTTTATGTCAGAATTAAATCAAATTTAACATAGTTGAATTACACATAATAAACTCCTTTTTATTTATTATAAATAATTTAGAAAAAATTTTATATTATATTAAATATTAAATTAATAAATTAATATTATATTTCCAATACTAATATTTAATGAAACATGTATTTGAATAAATTATAATCAGTATACAATTAAGTAATGCAGAATTAATTGTAAAAGTACATTTTAATAATCTCCATTTTAATAATAACTTTTTATGTATTTTACTTTATTTTGTTAATTTATTTAATTATATTTAATAATTATATAATGATTGTTTAATTTTTAATTGTCTATTAACAATAATTGATTGCATTTAGGAACCTTAAAAATAACGAAACTGTTGAAAATTATTAATATATTTTCGTTTCAAATAATTTGTTGTAAGTTGAATAACGATGCATCTAATAATAAAATTTATTGCTCTCTTTTATTTTAATAACATTTAAAACTCTTAATCATTCTCTCCAAATATTTATTTTCCATGATAGCAATGTGTTGAAAATGCAAAGTTTATCATTTTAATTATAAAAAATATTCGAATTTCTTTGCGGTTATTTCTTATAGAATGCTAAATCATTCTTTGTATTAAATAAAAGTTTATATAAATAGTGTTCTTAATGAATTTTCAAAACCAGGTATAGTTTTTTTCATGATAACCAGCATACAATTAAGTAATTCAAAATTAATAGTAAAAGTATATTTTAATAACCTCTATTCTTAATAACCTTTTTAGGTATGCCTACTTATTATATTATATTGTTTAATTATATAATGGATTTTTAATTTTATTATGACTTCACATATTATTCAATAGAGTCTATTAACAATTGAAAATGGATTCAGGAATCTTAGAAATAACCAAACTGTTCAAAAAAAAATGTATTTTACCTTCAAATAATTTGTTATAGTTTGAATAATAATGCAACTAATACTAAAATTTATTATTTTCTTTAATAATATTTAATAATTTTTACTCATTTTTTTTTCCCCAAATAATAAAGTATTGAAAATGTTTTCGTTTAAAAACTTTTTTTTTTTAAAATTTTTTTTAAATTACAATAAGTATTTTAATTTCTTTGTGGTTATTTCTTATAAAGTGCTAAATAATTCTTAGTATTAAATAAAAATTATATAAATAGTTTTTTAACGAATTTTCAAAATCAAAATTTTTTTTTCATTGTGTATGAGAAAAAAAATTTCATGAACTAAAATATCATAATGCCTCAAATTCCATGCAAAAGATTGTGTAAGCCTTTGGTAATGAGAAAAAAATAGATTAAATAATCGAATTTTAAAATAATAAAATATTTTTAAAAAATTGCATATATTTTTATTGCTTTAAATAAAAAATTAAATTAGAGACCTTCAAATTAAATATATGAAATAATTACAAATACCATAAACATATCTGAAATAAGTACCCTGTTTATAATTTATTTTAATTAAGTGAATAGAAACATGTTCCAATCATCTAATATCTCTCTGTCTCTCAAATAAATGGAACTATTTGAATCAGTTCCATTAAATAGCAATTCGGCAAAATTTAAAAAAGGTCTTAAATCTTAAAATCCGTTAAGATTTAAATGGTATCATGCGCTTTTCTTTTAAATTGGAGATTTGAGTGGTTAGTGTTCTTTTAATGCTATTATATAACTGAATCTTGGATCAAAAGATTTCGACGAAGATTTAAAATCGGGTCCTACTTAAATGTTTCTACTCACAAACATGAAATTCAATTTCTAACGCAGACATATAATTTTAAATTGTTTTTAATGCCGATTGTTTCAAAACAATATGATGTATAAATCAGCAATTTTTAATTATTTCGCTAGAAATTGCTTCAAGCTTTTTATGGGTAGCATTATATTTTATTAAATACTAAAAAATTGTTTCATGCTTTTTCACTTTGATTTATATTCAAACCAATTATTAATCATTCATTTGATATTGAGGATAAATTGAACCATTGAACTATTTATCTGGTAACAAATCGTTAAATTAATTACAACCATTGAGACGATACATCAGAACAATCCATAATACCACTATTTCTAGAAATAAATAATCGGAACTAAATATAAATGAAGCCAATTTACAATAAAGCATAAAATAAACATCAAACAATGATAATTTTAAATCATTTCTAAAAGATACTACACAAGGCATTTTGGTGAATTTAATAAATCGAATTGATTGGTGTTAATGCCGCCCATTGAATGCAATCAAACCAATGATGTTTATTTCTGGTAAAAATATATAAATTGTATTTCATTTAGAATTAAGCTTCTTCAATTGAGGTAAATATACTCCAAACCTTTAATGAACCAAAAACCATAAATGCCACTCAACTAAGTCATCTTGGGGAGATAGCAGAATACATCCGAAAACACTTTTGCCACATATCTTGGAGACATTTTCTTGATATATATCCAAGAAAAGAAACAAAACAAAAGAAACGTTCCTGTTAGGGCAATCAAGAAAAAAGGAAGGGAAGTAATTCGGTTTGACATAGACTTGTAAAGCAGTAATCAGAACTTTTTTTGATGAAAAATAAAAAAAAGTCTTAAAGAACATGAAAACTTGAAGGACACATTTCTTACTGATAAAAATAATTTTTTTTTTTTTTCATTCAGAATTTCATTATTAAAGATACTTGCAATCACTACTTGAAAAAAAAATTGATAAGTTCAACAATAATTAAATATAACATTTAATTTTGTATCCCTGATTTGAAGCTTAAACATTTTATTTTATTTTTGAATAAATCTTATTATATATGCTAAAATGAGATTTTAGTGAATGAAATACATCAAAATGAATTTCTGAATTCCCCCCCCCCACACACCTGAAAATCCCTTAAAAGGCAATTTTCTATTATCTCCGCCTAGCCACTATTCGTTCCTTAAGTACATTACATGGAACATTGCCCACTAATATACTAACAAAAAGTAAAAAAATTTTAAAATGACAGTTGGACTGCGTAGTAGTAGTTTCCTGAGTCCCATCTGATAATCCTCAAAAAATCCTTCAAAAAGGCAATGCTTTTCATCATCTCAGCTTAGCCACTATTCGTCGCATACATACATTGAATGGAACATTGCCCACTAATATACTAACAAGATGTTTGTTGCCCACGTATTAAAACTTTTAAGTAGAAAATCCTTTATCTCTTTAAGGGTTGAACTCACAGATGCTATCCTGGAATAATTCATTTAAATTATTTGTTAGCTTTAGGAATCAACGTTGACAGACCAAACTGATTATGTGAACACATTATCACATGTAAATATATTTTTTTTATGAGGTAACTCTTTAAAACAGAAATGATTCCACATTGATAAAAAAAATGATTCGTTAAGATGATGATAATTTGTTTGTTAAGATTATGATTCGTTCTTAAATGATTTAAGAATGATTCGTTAAAAATATTCATTAGCTTTAGAGACTAACTTTTACCAGCCAAACTGGCTATGATTTGTTTCATCATGTAACCCTTTAAAACAGAAATTATCACCAATAGGTAAAAAAATTAATCGTTAAAATAAAGATTCGTTCGGTTCTTAAGATGATGAAAAATTTCGTAAGAATGATTCGCTTAAAATATACTTTAGCATTAGTGACTAAAGTTGACTAGACAAACTGGCTATGTGAACCCATTATCCATGAAAAAGATTTTTTTACCATGGGGTAACTGCTTAAAATAGACATTGATAAAAAAATGTGCAAATTTTAAAATGTAATTTTCATAAAATGTTTTTCATCTAGATTAATAATTAAGTTTTAAATGCATAATAAGGCAAAATATTAAGATTTAGGTTCCAAAAGTAATGTTTTAAAAAGAGAAGCAATGCAGCTGTTAAGTAAAATATGTTATTTGAATTTGGTTCTGTTTCAATGCTAATGGGTTTTAAATGGGTTTTCTCTGTTTTTGCTGAAAAGCAATTTATGTTTCTTGTCTTAGGAAAATGAAGCATGGTTAGAAAAGCTGCAAAAATATTATTAAGATATATATTCTTACATCCTATTCGAGTTTATTATCATAATAGCACATTAAAATAATTATAAATAAAAAAATTTATATCTTCATAACGTAATAATAATCTTAATTCATTAATATATATGGTTTATCGATTGTTACCTCGTAAATCATCCAGCAAATACATTGATGGAAACAAACATTTAGAAAGATCAGATAGTAGACAGTCAAAGTGATTATTAATTGCTAAAATGGCACTGATTATAAATGGAGTCATGGGAACTGAATTATTTGAATAATATGGAAATTAGAGTCAATTTAAATCAAATGGAAGGATAATTTTAAAAGCAGCAGTAGATTCATTATATATTACAATGTATATATATATATATATATAATTTTTAATATATATATTTATTTATTTAATTTTTGTATTATAATGTATATATATATTTATATATTTTATTTTAATGCTGATAGAGGAGATTTTTAATATATTGGAAGAAATAATATTATTACAAAGCACTAATTTCATTAAATTTTGTATGATAGAAATATAAAGGACGTATTTCAGAATTAATATATTAAATTTGAATTTAAAAATTCTTCTGAATAACAAATTAAATTACATTATTGGAAAACACTAACTTTATTTATAAAATAAATTGCTTATTTAATAATTTCGTGCTTCGTTGCTTATTTAATAATTGCTGCTCTAAAACCAATAAAATTAATGTATAAAATATGGTAAATGTCCAAATGTAATTATATTATTTCCTTTTTGGTGCAAAAATATAAAATTAAAATGATGCTTCTCGAAAAATATTGCTCTGATTCTATGTAAAATTGAGATTTTCTTATGGATTATTTATGAAAAGAAGTTAATTGATTAATGGATTGGTGATTTTTTACAGCAGCTAGTACAAGCTCAATTAAATAATGAAATAATTATTAAATTTAAATCAATAAATAATCAATTAATACTTAATTAATTATTTAAATATAAACTCAGTTAAAATAATGGCACTTTCAATTAGAAAAGTGACTCTTTCAAATATTGTATCCGGCCACTCTGGTTGTAATACAATATTTCATGTAGTTTACCCAATTGAGAATTAATAATCAATTAAAGCATAAATCAAAAAAAATAATGAAAATAATTAAAAACTTATTGTTTATTTATTAATGCTTTAGAAAAATCTAAAGATGAAAAATATTTTGGAGGATAAAATTTAAAAAAATAAATAAATAAATTATCTGAGCATTTTTAATAAGCAAAGAATTTTCGAAAGAGGATATGCATTAAAATTAAGACTATTTTTCAAAGAATTAAAATTTATTGATTTATAAATAAATGCTTTACACCAAATGACAGCTCTAAAAAATAAATAAAAAAAAAAAAAATCAAACAACAATTTTCACGCAAGGTATCTATGGTATGCATTTTTGAAAATATTCGAAATAACTTACATTTGAACCATTCGAAAATTAATCGTTAGAAGAAAAATTATGCTTCATTTAACTATGAGAACTAATTTTTTTTTTTTTTTTTTTACGTTTTTAATTAATCAAAAATGCAAACCTTTTCCTACTTTATTTCTTTTGAAATAAAAAAAAAAACTAATTAAATTTCCCAAGATAATATTCGAATCATTAATTTAAAAAGAAGCTAATTGCAATCGATTCATTGCGCCACCGAGACACATATATCATTAATTAATGACTCTAACGGAAATACTTAAGCGTTTTCGAATACTTCAAAAAAGATAAAGTCATTCATCATTGATTACTTTTGCTTTGCATTCGCCGAGCAATAAATGATTATTTGATGAAATTGAAAGTCATCACCTTCTTTTCGAACTCTTTAATAAAAAGATGGTTTCCTTTATTGATCATCAAATAATATCTCCCACAAAACTTACAAATAAGAATTGCTGTCATGTATTATAAGCTATTAAAATAATTGGTTGTTTTCATAAGTGCAAGAGCGATGTGTTCAAATAACTTTTGTAACAATCACTAAAATCTCTTTGGAAGATTCAAGTATCAATTGAAATAGAAATAGTGCAGATGTCCATTATAGTAAAATTAGACTTAACTTTTTGAACTTATCTTTAAAACAAAATTGCATGATTGTAATACTGATCTATTACTGACAATAATAATCTTTTAAATGTCTATCAATAAATGAATCGTTTTTTAATAAATTTTAAACATACTATTTTTAATGGCTGATCAATAAAATAGTTTCAAATTATAAAACCGTTTTTTTTTTGCCTTAAAATAGAATCATCAATTTTTACTACACTTTCTCCAATTATTTCGTTACAGAAAGTAAGGAGTAAAATATGTATTGAATACATGAAATAATATTTATCCCCTTTCAACTTTCCCCTCCGCTATAAACTGTATTACCTTCTTTGCGGAATGAACATTTATTCCGAAAATTCGCAATTTTTCCTATAAAAGAGACAGGCGAGCCGTCTACAATCATTCTCCCTTTCTCTCTTTTTTCATTCATTTTTTTTTTTTCAATCTCCATTCTACACATTGCTGAATATTACCATTTCCAGGAAAAAGATCACGAAAAGCTTTTTCGATCTTTCGTGAATAAGTAAAAAAATTCGAACGGGTCTTCCGCCGAGTTTAGCCTAAAAAAATACATCCTTATCAATTCCTAAAATAAATGTGTTACGGTAGCTGGGAGGAATGGGGTACAATAACTCAAACAAAAGTAGAATAAAAAGATCTAAATAAATAAACAAAAATCAAATAGCATAGGATGGAGAAAAAGGAGAACACTCCAGTATAAAAAATGGCCGAATATACGAGAGCGAACAGATCATAAATAGAGCGTTGGGGATGCATTTTTTTTCGTCTTCTTTTTTCAGTTTAGTCTGGAAGAGCACGGAGGGAAAAATCTTGGTTCTGGAGCATAGATGCCATTGCTGGAGGACATCATCTTCCAGTCAAGATTTATGGACCAAGGAAAAATCTTCAGAAGGATATCTGGACGTAAGAGAAGGATGGTAAAAAAAAAAAAAAACGCAATCATGTGTTGGGGAGAGGTACCAGTAAATGTCTCATCTGCAAACGTAAAAGAAAAAGAGAAAAAAAAAAAGTTGGAAGAGAATAAGAGTTCAGAAATGTCAAAAAGATGGAAAAGAAAACTTCTGGGGTCCCCTCTCTTTTAGGATTTTTTTCCAGCCTGGATGGTTGGGAAAAAAAAACCCACCATAGTATAGAAAAGGAAGCGCTTTGGCGATCAAGATAAAAACTTATGACCAAAGTGCTAAAAGTGTCCGTAATGGGGCACGAAAAAACACTTTCGTTTCTGACCGGAGACGTATAAATTGTTGTGGTGCTGATAAGAAAAGTGTGAAAGTGAAGAACTCGTTTTGTGTGGGGTGTGGCAAGGGGTGGGAAAAAGGGGGGATGATCGTATCGCCTGGAGGGAGTTGGAACGCGTGATTTTACATCGAAGGGATTTGCATACGATGCCTTAGATATTGGCTCTTCGTAGAAGAAAGTCACTTCCCAGTGTTTCAGTCCGAAACCTTTTAATCATCTTCTATAGGATTTCCTTTTCTTTTTTTATGAATAAATATTCGAATATTTCTTCATTTTATCTCATTGATTCTGAAGAATGAATTGAATCGATGAGATAAAAAATGAAAATTATATTTATGCAGTATTAAGAATTCAATTTACTATAAATTTATTTAGCCATTTTTTAATTAAACATTAAAGGACAAATTCATAATTTGATGAAAATAGGAAATTTCGATTATCTTTAATGGCTACATTAAATTATTTTTTATTACAATCAAATAAGATTTTTTCTATTTGAATACATTTTGATTTCTTTCTTTTTTTTCTCTCTGTGTTATAAAGATTTGTCTTAAAATGGAATCTTCAATTATACTACTTTTTTTCCAATTATTTTGTTACAGAAAGTAAGGTGTAAAATTAATTTAGTTTTTAATGAACTAATTCATGAATAATTTTTTGAAAGCAATTATGTATTACTGACCTATTACTGAAAAATAATTAATCTTTTAATTGTTGAATAAAATTTGAACCTACTATGTTAAATGACTGATCAGTACAATATTATAACAACATTTTTTTTTTTCTTTTTCTTCTAAGTTATAAAGATTTGTCTTAAAATGGACTCCTCTCTTTTACTACACTTTCTCCAACTATTTTTTACAGAAAGTAAGGAATAAAATATATATTTGAATACATGAAAGATTATTAACATGAAATTGTTATTATTATGAATTTAGAATGATTTTATTTATTTAATACTGATCTATTATTAACAATAATAATCTTTTAAATGTTTATCAATAAAAGGAATGTTGTTGAATAAATTTAACATAATATTTTATATGGCTAATCAATAAAATATTCTAACAACATTTCCTTCTTTTTTATCCGTCTAAATAATAATGATTTGTCTTAAAATGGATTTTTATCCTCCAATTATTTTGCAAACAGAAAGTTAGGAGTAAAATATGTATCGAATACACGAAATAATATTTATCCCCTTTCAACTTTCCCCTCCGCTGTAAACAACTGTATTACCTTCTTTGCGGGATGAACATTTATTCCCCAGAATTCGCAATTTTTTCCATAAAATAGACAGAGAGCAGTCTAGGCATTTGCTTCATTTCTTTTTCCATTCATTTTTTTTAAATCTCCATTCTAACATTTTGAATATCTATTCTTTTTCGTGAATTAAAAAGGTTCAATATTCCGCCGATTTCCAGGAGAATACATCCTTATCAATTCGAAAAAAATGTTTACGCTAGAAGAGGAAAAAAAAAGAATAACAAAAGTAGAATAAAAAAAAGATTTGAAGTAAACAAAAATCAAATAGAGGATGGGAAAAAAGGAGAACACTGAGTAAGAAAATGAATAGAGTTCGAACAGATCAAAAGCATGGAAAAGAAAACTTTTGGGGTTTTCCTGGAAGAGCTTTTGGTTCTGGAGCATAGATGCCATTTGGAGCCATCCTTTTACAATCAAGATTTATGGACCATTTCAAAAGGATATCTGGACAAAGAGAAGGAAAAAAAAAAGCACCGTGTTGGAGAATATAAAACTCATATCATAAGTAATAGAGTTAGAAATGTCAAAAGGATGGAAAAGAAAACTTTGCTACCCCTCTCTTTTAGGATTTTTGACCAAGATAAAAAACTTATGACCAAAGTGGAAAAAGTGTCCGTAATGGGGCACGAAAAACACTTTCGTTTCTGACCGGAGACGTATAAATTGCTGTGGTACTGATAAGAAAAATTGTGAAAGTGAAGAACTCGTTTTGTGTGGGGTGTGGCAAGGGGTGGATGATGGTATCGCCCGGAGGGAGACTGGAACGCGTGATTTTACATCGAAGGGATTTGCATACGATGCCCGTAGATATTGGTTCTTCGTAGAAGGAAGTCACTTCCCAATGATTCAGTCTGAAACCTTTTAGTCATTTTCGATAGGATTTCCTTTTCTTTTCTTTTTTTATGAATAAATATTCGAATTTTTTTTTTATCTCATTGATTCTGAAGAATGAATTAAATGGATGAGATAAAAAAAAGAAATTATATTTATGTAGTATAAAGAATTCAATTTTCTAAATATTTCTTTCGATATTTTTAAAGAAACATTGAAGGACAAATTGATAAATTTATAAAAGGAAATTTTGATTATCTTTAATCGTTAAATTAAATTACTTTTTATTACAATCAAATAAGATTTTTATATTTGAATATATTTTGATTTTTTTTTTTTTCTCCTACAATATTTGTGTTGAAAGTTTTAAAAGAATGGTATTTTATGAAAATTAGATACACGTTAAGTTAAATAAATCAGTTTTAATTTTCTGTTGATCATAGTGTTTTCATTAGGATATAATCATTTGTTATAAAGAATTTTGAAACCATTTATAAATAATTCCAATTAAATACATGCATGTTTCATTACCTCATTTGCAAGCATAACACCCTTCTTTTTTTAGCACTTCTTCAAATTTCGTATTTAAAAACAGTGTTAATTGTACATATTTAAAATATTTTTAATTTTTTTTTATCTACCATAGATCTATTAATTAACAGATATATACTAAATATTTGGTATCAAAATATATGTGCGCATTTGTAAATATATAAAATTAAATTCACTTCTGAATATAAAAATTAACTGTTTTATAAAAACTTTAAAAGTATTAATTTCTCATAATTGAAGTGTTTATTCCTTTTTAGTGTTGAAAAAAACTGTTTTACTATAAAGATTACAAGTTTCACCGTTATACTCGTATACTGACAAAAATCTTTAAACGTACTATTTTAAATGGCTGATCAGTAAAATAGTTTTAAGCTGTTTAAAATTATAATAAACATTTCTTTCTTTTTTATTTTTGTTATAAAGATTTGTCTTAAAATGGAATCATCACTATCTCTAACTTTCGTAACAGAAAGTACTGCGTAAAATATAAATTAAATACATTAAGTTATGGTGAAATAGTTATTAACATGAATTTTAATTTTATTATAATATTTCATAAAGTATTTTAAAAGCAATTACGTAATGCTGATTTATTACTGAGATTAATTGTTGAATAAATTTTAAACAAAGTATTGTAAATTACTTATCAATAAAATATTATAACATTTCTTTCTCTTTATCTCCCAAAATTATAAAGATTTGTCTTAAAAATGAAATCATTTCTTTTACTATACTTTTGTCCACTTATTCTGTTACAGAAAGTAAGGAGTAAAATATGTATTGAATACACGAAATAATATTTATCCCCTTCCAAATTTCCCCTTCCGCAGTAAACTGTATTACCTTCTTTGCATGATGAGCATTTATTCCCCAGGATTTTCATTTTTTTCCCATAAAAGAGACAGAGAGCAGTCTTGGCATTCTTCCCTTTCTCTCTTTTTCCATTCATTTTTTTTAAAAATCTCCATTCTACACATTGCTGAATATTACCATTTCCAGGAGAAAGGTCACGAAAAGCTTTTCTCGATCTTTCGTGAATAAGTAAAAAAGGTCGAACGGTATTCCGCCGAGTTTAGCCTCAAAACAATACATCCTTATCAATTCCTAAAAATAAATGTGTTACGGTAGCTCGGAGGAATGGGGTACAACAAAAACAAAAGTAGAATAAAAAAATATCTAAATAAGTAAACAAAAATCAAATAGCATAGGATGGGAAAAAGGAGAACACTGTAGTATAAAAAATGGCCGAATATACGAGAGCGGACAGATCATAAATAGAGCGTTGGGGTTGCATTTTTTTCTTTCTTCTTTTCAGTTTAGCCTGGAAGAGCATGGAGGAAAAATCTTGGTTCTGGAGCATAGATGCCATTGCTGGAGAACATCATCTTCCAATCAAGATTTATGGACCACTTTAGAAGGATATCTGGACGTAAGAGAAGATTATAAAATGGTAAAAAAAAAAATCATGTGTTGGGGACAGGTACCAGTAAATGTCTCATCTGCAAACGTAAAAGTAGAAAGAAGAGAAAAAAAGTAGGAAGAGAATAAGACTTCGAAATGTCAAAAGGATGGAAAAGAAAACTTCTGGGGTTCCCTCTCTTTTAAGATTTTTCCAGCCTGGATGGTTGGTAAAAAAAAAACCGCCACCATGGTATAGAAAAGGAAGCGCTTCGGCGACCGAGATAAAAAAACTTATGACCAAAGTGGGAAAAGTGTCCGTAATGGGGCACGAAAAACACTTTCGTTTCTGACCGGAGACGTATAAATTGCTGTGGTGCTGATAAGAAAACTGTGAAAGTGAAGAACTCGTTTTGTGTGGGGTGGGGCAAGGGGGTGGGCAAAGGTGTGGATGACGGTATCGCCTGGAGGGAGTTGTAACCTCTGATTTTTCATCGAAGGGATTTGCATACGATGCCGTAGATATTGGCTCTTCGTAGAAGGAAGTAACTTCCTAGTGTTTCAATCTGAAACCTTTTAGTGATTTTCGATAAGATTTCCTTTTCTTTTTTTTGAATAAATATTCGAATATTTCTTCTTTTTTATCTCATTGATTCTGAAGAATGAATTGAATCGATGAGATAAAAAATGGAAATTATATTTATGTAGTATTAGTAAAAATTCAATTATCTAAAAAAATTATTTAGCCATTTTTAAGGAAACATTGAAGGGATAATTGATAGTTTGATGAAAGAGGATAATTTCAATTATCTTTAATGGATACATTAAATTACTTTTTATTGCAGTCAAATAGGATTTTTCTATTTGAAGGGATGAATAATATATTTAGATTTCTTTTTTTTTTTCAGTCATTTAAGATTTGTTTCCAAGTTTTAAATGAGTGGTATTTTTATGATAATCTGATGCACTTAAATAAATCAATTTTAACTTTTCTGTTCGTCATAATATTTTCATTATGATATTCCAAGAAATTGTTATGAAGATTCTATAGAAACAGTCTATAAGTTATTCCAATTAAACATATGTATATTTAATTACCCTCATTTGTAAGTATAGCACCCTTTTCTTGATACTGCTACTATTTTTTTACTTAAAAACAGTTTAATTGCACTTATTTAGAAACATTTTTAATTATTTTTAGTCTACCATATATCTATTAATTAACATATATAAGCGAAATTTCTTGGATCAAAATATGTGCGCCTCTTTGTAAAATTTAGTTCACTTCTGAATATAAAATTGATTGTTTCGGAAGCACTTTACAAGTATTAATTTCAAATAATTAAGTATTTATTCATTTTAGACGTGAAAACAAATGTTTTACTATAAAGATGATGAGTTTCTCCATTAATATGTTAATTAATTATGTTAAGTTTTATATTTATTAAGTAATCTTATGTTGTGGTAAATTATGTAGATTATTAGTTTAAATTATTACATTAGATTTTTAATTAATTACATTATTATTATATTATTAATAATTATAATTTTCCTTAGTTTGAAAAGCTAATTTAACCATTAAAACATTATTCCGTATTTTTACGGAATATAAATAACACAGATTGAAGTGCAAGTTTTTAATATGAAATATGCGATATCAAACTACAATGGCTACTTACCTAGTAACGGATCCCCATTTCCCATTATTCGCAAGATTCCTTCCTTTCCCCGGAGTCTTTCTATTCATTTTACATAAAATCGTATCCCATACATCTGGTAACAAACATCTCGAATTCGTATTCATCGAGTAAGAGCAAATACAATCAATCCATATATTTGCAAAAGCCAACAACCCCATATCCAGTCATCCAAAAACATTGAATGCGCTAATAAAACTGGTGACACAAACACACACTCAGTAAGTTCGACAGTAAGTTTTTGAATAAACGAAGTTCAATTACGGAATGCAATCATACGTCCGCAAGGGAATTGCCTTCTTTCACTGAATCAAGCCTACGGATTTGATTCCGGAAAACCCTGGAAATTACAAGAATCATGACTCGGAACCCTAAGGGGAGACATTTCCATTAATATACGGTATTGCAAAAGTATTTCCGCTTGTGCAAATATACTGCTGTGATAATACTACTACCTCCATTGCCTCCAAGTTCCATTACTGGGCAGAATTATCTGTAGTGTCTTTTCCTCTCCAGATTAAAACCAGATTTTTATCGCGTTTTTGGCGTTTTATTTCCAACGCGATACGTCATTTCTGGAGTTATAATTGCAATCAGAGAATTCCCATGGCGAAAATATTTTTCGAAATACCTTTTTGATCCCTTCCCTAATTAGCCTCAGCGATAAGGTACCAAGGCACATATCCAGAGAGTACATAATCCTTGTGGTTCCAGCCATTTTGAATTTTAATTGGAAATGCCATTAATGAGACATTTTAAAAGCGGTCCTCGCCTCTAAGCTTTGATAGATAACGATCTTCCGTCGTTCCTGAAGTAGATATTGAGGAGCCCTCATTAAACAGTGCATCCACTAAATTACGTAGCTCGACTGACTAAAGTACATCTAACGACTTTGCATGTTTCGATCGTGGGTTATAGCAAGAAAACATGAGATTGATGGCGAATTCTTCGCAGTGAATTGAATGGAAAAAATAGTCATTTGGTACATCAATACTTAAAAAAAATAAGAAAAGACATTTCAAAGCTTCAGAGTGGAATTAAACTGTCAAATGCGTATCAGAAAAGTGTTAGGAGGAAGACATATCCTTGCAAAATTGCTTTTTTCTGGTAACTGACCGTATTTTCTTATCGTATGGCAGAAAACCCGGAAAACTCCCCCTAGTCAGCTTACAATCGATGTGAGATGATTTATACATCACATTTGTCATCTATTCTGTTTCAGAAAGCAGTGACTTTAAAAACGTTGCCCCTCAATTCAAACCACTGGTCCACGAGTTGTGCACCCTGTTTTGGTTTGGCTTGTCACTCTACGGTCATTTTATGCATACTTTGGGCTAATTTGACCGAATCATATAGTTAAACGTGAATTCGAACCCCTCACAAACATCCATGCCACCGCCAGTGATTCGAACCTGAAGCCTGTGGTACTAAAGGCCAGAGTGCTAGCCAATTGGCCATTGTCGTGCACCCTGCAACTGATGTTTAGCATTTCAGAAATAGTAAATAGTTCGAAACTCCAGCGAAGACAAAAAAGAAAATGTCTGTGTTTTCTGTAGATGAGGAGGGTAAACTAGTTTAAACATTCTGTGCTTTATGAGGGTCGAGAGAGAGATGTCCCGACTATGGAGACATCTCAATTCTGAAAATATTAATGTGGAATTATGTGTAAAAAATAGCTCTGCAGTGCTGTAAATACTCCGTAAGCAAGGCTGTTTGTATTTTCAAAACTGCTAAGCACCCCACAAAATGCTAAAAATGAGAGTCAATCCTAAAAACAATCTTTTGGCGAATGATTTCAGATCTAAATGACCGGCATTTGTCAACAACAAATTGTAACAGAAATTTAAAATTATTAAATCTATTTTTATGTGTAATAAAACATAATAATTAATAGAACTTTGTCGTTCAAATATAAAAAACGGCCTTTAATATCCTATTTACGTATATATCTTATATATATTTCATATATAAGATAATAGAAATATTTTTTCCCAATAGCATTTAGAAGTAGATTTTCTGATTTGCTTATATTTATTATACTTATCGAAAAGTAAAATTTTTCTTATATTTTTTTCCTTTAATTTCGTTTAACCAATGGCAAAGATATCTTTTTTTGCCATAAATGTTCTTTTTTAATGTTCCATTTAATTTTCCAACTTTTAGTATAGAGGGAAAGTGGAACACAATTTCTCAAATTTCTTAATAAATTGGCAATATACCCAAAAATGAAATAATTATTTCACCATAAAATATTTTTATTTTGAAATTTTCAAAATTTATAAGCGAATATTTTCATCGGCTCATTTACAATTAATAATAATTTTAAATATATTCTACAAAAAAGGTTATTTCAACAATAAACTTTTTTTATTTGTTTATAATTCCTTCCGAAAAAAAGTCTAATATTTACAAAATAAATATGAAATTTATGAAAACAATAATTTTGTGTGCTTGCTTAAATATCCTCTTGGAAATATTTTTATTAAAATGTTAGTTGATCTGAGGCCATAATAAACAAAGAATGAAAATACATTTTAAAAGGCATCACAAATTGTTTAATTTGAGTAGAACATTTTAAGTAATATTAGCAAACAGAAAATTTTTATTTAATTTCTTTTTTTATTTACGGTATTTAATATCAAGAAATAATTTATCTAAATTAGTACAGAACAGAAAGATTTGTCTCATCGTTGAAAAACATTTAATTTAGTTATTTTTGAAATCGAAATTTTATCCTATTTATTTCCCATTTATTAAAAACCTTAACATTTTCAATATCATGATTAAAATATCCGAACAAATAAGAGTTGAATAATCTGTCTAAACTAAAAAAGATTAAAGGTAAAGTGTTTACATGTATCTGTTATTAAAACAAGAGTACGATATCCATGTTATATTACTTCAAAATTCTATCACAATATTTTTTCTTTTCAATAAGAGTTTGTTAAAAAAATTAAAATTAAAAAGGGGATTATGAAAAAGACATTGTAACGAACAGAACGTTTAATCTGGGTTAAAATTTTATCTACTTACTTCAACTAATAGAAAATTTTATAATGATATTATTTTATTCTTAAAAGAACAGATTTTTGCAACATAGTAAAGTAAACTGACAATGTTTGGGTTTATGTTAGCGGCATGCATTACAGTGACTGACTATATTTAAAAACACTTTATCTTACAAATGTCTTTTTAAATTTCTGGGTGTGAATTATTTTTTGGTTATTTTATGTATAACACGAAAATAATAGGCGATGTGCACTGAGAATTGTAACAGAAGACATATGTTCATCTTCCACAAAAAGCAAACCATTAGTATATCAAAAAATGGCAATCCGTTAAAAATTGTCGACAGATTATTATCGAAAGAATGTAAAAATGTCTATAAAATATGTCCCTTTATTAAAAAATTATCCAAAAAGTTTTTTTTTTTGATACTATGAAATACTGTCTAAAATTTATAAAAATTGTCTAAAAAAAAATATTTTATTTAATCAGTTTGCAATCAAAATGTTGTTCTAAAGATATTTTTCAATTATTGTAGAACATCCGTTATCAATCCTTGAATCCTATAATTTGAAGGGCAACTTTCTATTTCTACTTTAAGAAGTTAATTTTTGTTTCTTTTACAAGTGAGCGTATTGTATTTTACTTGACTTTAAAAATTCTTCCGTTTATTTATGTATTATAACGTCGTGGCCTATACTCGAAGAGGGCCTCTTTCAGGATCATTGGAACACTTTAATTTTTATTTACAAACACTGTATATTTTTACAAATACAGATCGGTGGATTATTATAATTTATTATTTACAAAAATGAAAATTAAAGATTGATTAAAATTAAAAATTCCTTGATTCACAAATGCACAATTAAATCACAAGTGCAGTTCACTCCATAGCCAGAGAATTTCAGAGTTATTAAGACTACGTCGAATCTAATTGACTGGTCTGCAGCAGACCTTAATTATCACATGGCGTGATACAAGAAACCACAAGGAGTTCATTTTGAGAATAGGCGGAATCTGCAGCCTATTCAGTCACTTAAGAGAAAGAAAGAAAGCCAATACTTCTAGTCGACACGTCGCAGAACTCTATTCCTTTCCCCCAAAAAAAATACTTTTAAAACCATCAGCTCCCCTCATTTCTCATTCGAGTAGGTATTTCTCAACCGTGGTCTATCCCCAATCAAGATGGAACAACTCATAGTATAGTCCATATTCAATGTGCAGTGTTTCGACAGACAGTAGCAATTGCAGTTATGTCGTACAGACATTTGCTAATTTCCTCATTATACATGATACCGAATATCTACTATCAGATATGAGTTACATGTTGTTCTCATTAGCGCAAAATTCTAATTGTATATAATATTACTACCCAAAATAAAGCTCGTCTGCTGTTAAATTTGAATTATAGGTTTATCATATATTTATCAAATACATACATTACTCTCTCCTGGAAATGAAATATCAAAACTCTTCTCGAGATTGTGTAGTGTACAGCATCCAGTGGTGGTGTAAGCTACAGTGTCATATCAATATATCTTCTCGTTTTTATTTCCAGTACACAGGCTATGCTACTTGGTCGTTATTTCATTTTTTTTTTTAATTTTAAGGCTACAAAAAGAGAAAAGAAAAATGTAATCAGAATGCAAAATATACAAAAAGAAATCCTAGAAATTGCCTAATTACTTTATTTATCTGCTCCAACAAAACCACATACAAATAAGAAGACTTAAAAGTGCCAAAAGAATTTCCTTCCATTTATAATATCCCTCATGTTTCATTAAATCACTCATTTTGGGGAAGGAGGAAACTGTTTACCTGAACTTTTCCCAACCATGATTAATTTTGTTCGCGCTTTAATCGGAAGTAATTATCAGGAAGGATTCATCATCTTTCTTTCGAATGTCTTTTCAATAGTTTTATTTTTTTTTTTTTTCCTCGCACGTCAATGCAAGTCACACAGTTGGAGGGAAGCTTCATTAAGGAAAATAGGACCATTTGTTTCATTTCCTAACGAATGTCTTCGTAAAACCTCTGGGATGAAATATGGCGAGGGATAATTGAAATTCAGTTTCGTTTTACTCAGGAAAAGGCACATGATGAATCTGCATATCCAGCACAAAAGGAGATTATATATTATTCTTGAATTTGGATTTGAACAAGTTTGTTGTTGGAAACTTTACTTTTGGAACTCTATCCATTGGACTTGTTTCTTAATCCGTCAACTGGAATTGGAATTGAATTAAAATTAATAGTTTCTTGAGCCCATTTAATTCTTTTATTTGATTTGTCAGGTAAATGTCTTCGAAGTTTGGAATAGTTGGAGATGAGTTTGAATTATGAAAAATGGTATTTGTTAATATGATGTGGTAATTTGTATCATTAATGCATTATGACTACAATATATTTGTATTATAAAGGCATTAATTTGTATCATCAATATAACTACAAGATTTTTGTGTTATAAAGGAAACAACTATATTAGATGAAAAAACTCATGGCATGTCAATTCGTTAATATTCAATCTGTAGTTGTTTCGACCTGTGAAGGTCGCACATACATTCGCTAATTTCCTGAGTTTCATTCTCCATGATACCGTATATGTACTATCAGGTTTGAAGGGACAGGTTGTTCTCATTAGTACAAAGTACTAAGTGCATATAATATAATTACCACAATAAAAAGCTCGACTGCTGTAACATTTTACTGGTGGGTGTACTATATATTTTTCAAATAACATATATAACTCTCTCCTGGGAATGAAATGCTATTCTCATGAGAAAAATTTGCTACAGTATCATATCACTAGTTCTTCTCGTTTTGATTACTAGTAGTCACTTTTACGTATTTGTGAATCGTAATACCAACTGTCCACGTTTAGCAGTCCTGAAATCTAAAAGTTATTGTCCACTTTCACTCTACAGGCTATGCTACGTGACCTTTTTTAAATTTTAGGGTACAAAATGAGAAGCAAAAATGTAATCAGGATGCAAAACATACAAAAAAATTCTAGAAATTGCCTAATTACTTTATTTATCTGCTCCAACAAAACCACATACAAATAAGAAGAAGGAAAAGTGCAAAAGAATTTCCTTCCATTTATAATATCCTCATGTCTCATTAAATCACTCATTTTGGTGAAGGAGGAAACTGTTTACCTGAACTTTTGCCAACCATGATTAATTTTGTTCGCGCATTAATCGGAAGTAATTATCAGGAAGGATTCACCATCTTTCTTTCGAATGTCTTTTCAATAGTTCTTTTTTTTTTTTTTCTTCGCGCGTCAATGCGAGTCACACAGTTGGAGGGAAGTGTCATTAAGGAAAATAGGACCATTTGTTTCATTTCCTAACGAATGTCTTCGTAAAACCTCTGGGAAGAAATATGGCGAGGGATAATGAAATTCAGTTTCGTTTTACTCAGGAAAAGGCACATGATGAATCTGCATACCCAGCAGAATAGGAGATTATATATTTTCTTCAATTTGGTTTGAACGAGTTTGTTGATGGAAACTTAACTTTTGGATCCTATTCGTATGATTTGTTTCTTAATCAGTAAACTGGAATTGAAATTGAATTAAAGTTAATAGTTTCTTGAGTCCATTTAATTCGTTTATTTGCTTTGTCAGGTAAATTTCTTTCGCGGTTTGGAATAGTTGCAGTTGAATTTCAAATATAAAATATGATATTTGGTAATATGTTGTGATAATTTGTATCATAAAGGCATTAATTTGTATATTTATATATTAATTTGTATATTCATAAATACATTAATATGTATATTTATATATTAATTTGTATCTACTGCATTATAAATACAAGCTATTTATATTATAAAGGCATTGATTTGTATCATTAATGCATTATAACTACAAGATATTTGTATTATAAAGGCATTAATTTGTATTATTTATGCATGGTAACAGCAAGATATTTTATTATTAGGTCCTTAATTTGTATAATTAATGCATTATAACTACATGATATTTGTATTATAAAGGCATTAATTTGTATCATTAACGCATGGTAACAGCAAAATATTTATTATTATATCCTTAATTTGTATCAATAATGCATTGTAACTACAAGATATTTATATCATAAAGACATTAATTTGTATCCTTAACGCATTGTAACTACAAAATATTTGTTTTATTAAGGCCTTATAATTACATTTGTATTATAAAACCCTTAATTCGTATCATTAATGTATTATAATAAAAGATATTTGTATTATAACGCATTGTATTAATTTGTGTTATTAATATATTATAACTACAAGACATTTGTGTTATAAAAGCCTTAATTCGTATCAATTGCATTATAACTGCAAGATTATTTGAATTATAAAATCATTAATTTATATTATTGCATTATAACAAGATATTTGTATTACAAAGGCATTAATTTGTATCATAAATACATCATAACTACAAGATATTTGTATTATATAATCATTAATCTGTATATTTAAGGCATTATAATTACAAGGTATTTGTATTATAAAATCATGAATTTGTATCATTAATGCATTATAACTACAAGATGGCTTTACTTTACTTTATAATTTGATTTTGTTATATAAATTCATAGATTTTTAAAAATTATAAATAGGAAATATTTCTGATCCTAATATAAATTAAACTCATATATGATGCCCATAATAAGATAAAAGAAAAATCCACATTTATTTACTGATATACACACACACAATGATTACATTTCTTAGCCATTGAATATGAAAAACTTGTTGAACACATAATCTTTTAAACATCACTTTTTTGTGTTGTTGCTTGCTTGTCATTGTTACTTCCTGTTGCTTCAAATTCAAAAGAACATTCTCAGGAATGTTTTTTCTGTCTCCATTTATCATTCAAAATGTGTAAAAGAAATTTCCCTATCTCCAAATAAAACGTACTTATGTATAAGGTCCATAATTTTTCTTTATCAAAAAACTGCTTTTTAACCAATCATTTTACTAGTTTAGACTAAAACATTATATTAATGCTGGACAATTCGATTTCCAAGTATTTTCAGCGGAACAATTTTTCTAGAAATACATTATGAAATGCAAACTATTCTTTCGTAAACATTTAACATAACGCACAATAAATAGATAAAATTACAGCAAAAATTAAATAGATTTTAAATTGCATTTTAGGACACCACATACGCAGCACTAAAATTTTGTTCAGATGTGAAGTGTCAGAAAAAGTATTCTAACTGTTCAATGATTTTATTAAATATATTTATACCGCTTGTTTTTCAGGAAATGAATAAAAAATGCATAATGTAACGTATCTTAACAATTTAGGCACCATTTCAAATTATATATTTATATTAAGGAAAACGAAATATACAGCATACACTGGTTATACTTTATTCAAATACATGTTTTATTAAATATTAGCATTGGAAACATAAAAAGTTTATGTTATGATATAAAATTTCAATATTAATTATGCAAATCAACGATTAATATTTAATGATTGCTTGTTACATTATATTTAATGTAGACAATAAAATCCATTTTTTTATGTATAAATCTGTATAAATTTTCTAAATTTTACATATGAAGGCTTATACGTTTAATGAGCAGATTTTATAAAATCACTAAAATATAGGTAAGCATAAGATCCATAGACTTTTCGGCCGTTTTTAAAACACCTTTTCAATTTACTATGAAAGTACATTAAATTAAAGACTACCAATCTAAAACTGATGAATTAACCCTAAAGACATATATTTTCTAAAAAACATTACAAAGCATATTTACAAATTTTATTACGTTACATATTTATTACATTTATTTTATTATATTACGTTTATAATATTACATATTTTATTATATTACATTTATAATATTACATACAAACTTTCTAATAACATTATTTACATTTATAATATTACACTAACATATTTTCTATAATATTACATATTTATTGCATATTTTATTATTATATTACATTTTAACATTACATATTTTTAATAACATCTTCTATAATCTAACAAAATTTATTTTACATTTTTTACAGTTCAATATGAAACCAATCGATTTTCCAAAATTATATATTTCAAGCAATATTACGTTAAAAAAAAAAAATATAATTGCGTTTTGGAATAAAAGTTTGGGGCTTGTAAAGCTTTTATTATTCATTTTAAATACCTAGTGGTAAATATTATGTTTATTTTAACATTACTTTTAATTTTAATATCTTTTATCTATAAAGCACTTTATCTTAACATGATATAAATTCTAAAATCAATGTATTCCATATTTAAAAAAATTTCTAAGCAAACAAAACTTTCACAAACACAAACATGCTACAAGCAAATTTCTTCCTTTTTCTCATGAACTTTTAAACGCAACCCAAATTAAATGAATCTAAGGCTGTTAATCTTGGACCAAAAATAACGTTAGGATGTTGCGCTCAGGATATTCCTGCACATAGATGTCTGCAAAGAAAAAAAGAAACATCTTCAGTAATGAAGCCCTAAGATCATTGCTCTATGCAGTCATGAATAATAATCATGAATAGATTTCCCCTAACTTTATGCTTCTCTCGGAATCTACTTCTAACGTTAACAGAAAAATAAATCTGCAGAAAAAGAGAGATCAAGAAAAGGAACTTCTTTCCAAAAGCAAGTGTGGATCACCTCTTCAACTTTACAAAGATTAACTCGAAAAGTTTGGTCTGTACTTAAATGTGCAAATATAAATCCTTTTAAGGGGTTGAAGTAAGTAGGTCATATTAAAAGAGCTTTGGATTGTTTTTAAGTAGCAAAATAATGATCAATCACTTTTAAGTATGAAGGAATTTATGTTGAATGGAGTGCATGTAAAACTTTTAGATCGATAATTAATAATTAATCTATTATGTCAGAATTAAATGAAATTTAACATAGTTATTAATCATAATAAACTCCATATTTATTTTTAAAAATTTATTAATAATTAATCCTATATGTCAGAATTAAATCAAATTTAACATAGTGGTAATTACACATAAACTCCATAATTATTTTTAAAAGTGATGAATAATTAATCCTTTATGTCAGCATTAAATCAAATTTAACATTGTTGAAATTATACACATAATAAATTCCATAATTATTACTCAAAAACAATTTTTATGTTTAGTTTGAAACTTTAAATTTATCATACATAATTTAAAAAATATATATGTCATAACAAAATCACATTAAACTTACAATGTTTCAAATGATACTATTTAATAAAATATGTATTTGAATGAGATATAACCAGTATACCATTAAATAATATAAATTAATAGTAAAAGTATATTTTAATAATCTCTAATTTAATAATAAATTTTATGCATATCAACTTTATTATTTTAATTTGTAATTATATTTATTAACTATGTAATAGATTTTTAATTTTGTTATGTCTTTACATATTATTTAATAGTCTATTAACAATTAACGAACGAATTAAAAATTAACCGAACTGTTGACATTTATTAACATATTTTCCCTCCAAATAATTTTTTATTTATAAGTTGAATAATGATGCACATCTAATAATAAAATTTATTGTTTTTGTTCATTTTAATAACATTTAAAAGTCTTAATCATTTTCATTCAAATTTTTAATTTCAAGATAATAAAATATTGAATATGCAAAGACTTTTAAAATTACAATAGATATTTTGAATTTCTTTGTGGTTATTTATTACTAAGTACTAAATCATTCTTTTCATTAAAGAAAAATTTATGTGAATAATAATAAAAATAACATAATGCATCAAATTCCATGCAAAAGATTGTGCAAGCCTTTGATAATGAGAAAAATTAGATTAAAAAATTGAAATTTTTAAATTAATAAAATATTTTTAAAAAATTACATATCACACTTTATTGCTTTAAACAAAACATTAAATTAGAGCTTCAAATTAAACATATGAAATAATTACAAACAGCATAACCATATCTGAAATAAGTACCCTGTTCATAATTTATTTTAATTAAGTGAATAGAAAGTGTTCTTATCATCTAATCTCTCTCTCTCTCAAATAAATGGAACTATTTGAATCAGATCCATTAAACTGCAATTCGACAAAATTTAAAAAAGGACTTAAATGTTGAAATCCATTAAGATTGAAATGGTATCATAAGCTTTTTTTTAAATTGAAGATTTGAGTGAATTAGTGTTCTCTTTATGGTATTATATAACTGAATCTAGGATCAAAAGATTTCGACGAAGATTTAAATCGGGTCTTACTTAAAATGTTTCTACTCACCAACATGAAATTCAATTTCTAAAGCAGACATATAATTTTAAATTGTTTTTTTAATATCGATTGTTTCAAAACAATATGATGTATAAATAAGCAATTTTAAATTATTTCGCTAGAAAGAATTGTTTCCAAGTTTTTATGGATAACATTATGTTTTATTAAATACTAAAGAAAATTATTTTATGCTTTTTGCTTTGATTTATGTTCAAACCAATTATTAATCTTTCATTTGATATTGAGAATAGAAAATTTGTATTCATTGCTGGTTTTAGAATAACTAGTTACAAGCATTGAGACGTTACATTAAAACAATTCAATAATACCACTATTTCTAAGAAATAAATAATTGGAACTAAATATAATCCAACTTACAATGAAGCAAAAACTAAATATAAAACAACGATAATTTTAAATCATTTCTAAAGACATTTTGGTGAATTTAATGAATCAAATTGATTGGCGTTAATGCCGCCCATTGAATGCAATCAAACCAATGATGTTTATTTCTGACCAGTAAAAATATATAAATTGCATTTCGTTTAGAATTAAGCTTCTTCAATTGGAGCTAAATACTCCAAACCTTTAATGAACCAAAACAGAAATGCCACTCAACTGGGCCATCTTGGGGGAGATAGCAGAATACATCCGAAAACACTTTGCCACATATCTTGGAGACATTTTCTTGATATATATCCCAGAAAAGAAACAAAATCAAAAAAACGTTCCTGTTTAGGTCAATCAAGAAAAAGGAAGGAAGTAATTCGGTTTTGACATAGACTTGTAAAGCAGTAATCAGAACTTTTTTTTGAAATGAAAAATAAAAAAGTGTCTTAAAGAACATGAAAAGTTGAAAAGACACATTTCTAACTGATAAAAATAGTTTTTTTCGTCATTCAGAATTTCATTAATCAAAGATACTTGCAAGTATGTGTGAAAAAAAAAATTGGATAAATTCAACAATAATTAAATATAACATTTAAGTTTGTACCTCTGATTTGAAACTTCATCATTTTTTTATTATTTTGTATAAATTTTTGTTATATATCTTCAATAAGTAATTAAAATTTAAAATGATAGTTGGAATGCAGTAATAGTAGTTTCTGAATTTTCATCCCCCACATGAAAATCCCTAAAAATCCCTCATAAATGGCAATGTTTTTATCATCTCCGTCTAGCCACTATTCGTTGAATAAAGTACACTAAATGGGACCTTTTCACTAATATACAAAAAAAAGTGAAAAACTCAAGATGACAGTTAGATCGCTTAATAGTAGTTTTTAAATTTAGTTCTCCTAAAATCTCTCAAAAAAAGGTCTGCTTTTCATCATTTCGATAGTCCCTCTTAGTCCCTCAAAAAAAATAGTGCTTTTTAATTATCTCCAGACACTACATTAAATGGAGCACTATCCATTAATATAGAAAAGTAGAAATCTCAAGATGGCAGCTGGACTGCATAATAGCAGAAGGTTTCTGAGTTCTCTCTCTCTCTCTAATCTGATAATCCTCTAAAAATCCAACTCAGAATGGCAATGCTTATCATTTCCGCCTAGCACTATTCATTATACATTAAAAGTACATTGATAAATAAAAAAATTAATATCTCAAAATAATACTGCAATCGTAAAAAATCTCTAAAAATCCCTCAAAAGATGGCTTATCATCTCACTGCCATTATACATATATACATTAAATGGAACACTGTCCACTAATATACACAAATTTTATTGACTACGAAGAACTTTTGAGTAGAGGTATCTCAGTTAGAAACTTGAGAAAACTATTGGAGAAGATTACATAAGCGTAAGCGTTATATTTTACAGCTGAAACGTTCCTCCATCGTTTAAGGGATGAACTCATAGATGCTACCCTGAAATGATTCATTTAAAATATTCATTAGCTTTAGGGACTGACGTTGAAAGTGGCCAAACTGGTTATGTGATTCCATTATCCATTGAAAATTATTTTTTTTTTTCCATGGGGTAACTAACTCTTTGAAACAGAAATGATCACACATTGGTAAAAATTTTTTCGTTAAGATGATTATATTCGTTGGTTAAGATGATGATTCGTTTGTAAATGATTTCATAATAATAATTTGTTTAATGATTAATGTTAGTTTTAAGCCAGACTATATTGATTGACCAAACTTTTTTTTTATATATTAAGTCTTTTAAAACAGAAATGATCCACATTGTTAAAAAATGATTCGTTAAGATGATGATTCGTTTTATTTATTCGATTCGTTATGATAATGATTCGTTTGTAAATTTCGTAAGAATGATTCATTTAAAATATATATTAACATTAGTGACTAAAGTTGATTAGCCAAACTTGCTATATGATTCCCTTATCCATGAAAATGATTTTTCCACGGGGTAACTAAAATTTAAAAATTAAATAAATAGTAACGAAATTTTAAAATTTTAAATTTTCATAAAAATTTTTATCTAGATTAACAATTAAATCTTAAATGCATAATCAACAAAAATATTCAGATTTAGATTTTAAAACTAATGTTTAAAAAAAAAGCAATGCAGTTGTTAAGTAAAATGTGTTATTTGAATTTTGTTCTGTTTCAATGCTAATGGATTTTACATGGGTTTTCTCTGTTTTGCTGAAAATCAATTTATGTTTCTTGTCTTAGGACAAATGAAGCATAGTTAGAAAAACTGCAAAAATATTATTAAGATACATATTCTTACATATTATTCAAGTTTATTACCATAATTACACATTATAAATTTATATTTTCATAACATAATTTTAATCTTAATTCATTAATATATATGGTTTATAGATTATTACCTCGTAAATGATCTAGTAAATATATTGATGGAACCGAACATTTAGAAAGATCAGATAGCAGTCAAAGCGATTATTAATTGCTAAAATGGCACTGATTATAAATGGAGTCATGGGAGCTGAATTATTTGAATAATGTGGATATTAGTGTCAATTTAAATCAAATAGGTGATAATTTTAAAAGCAGTAACTTTTCTTCGTAAATTTCACAAAAATGTTTATAAGTTTCATTATATATTACAATGTATATATATATTTATTTATTTAATTTTTACTATATACATATATATATTTATTATATATGTTTATTTAATTTTTTTTTTATTATAATGTTTATATATTTATTTTTAATGCAAATAGCGGAGAAATTTTAATATCTTGAAGGAAATAACAGGATTACAAAGAACTAATTTCATTAAATTTGTATGAAAGGAATATAATGAATGTATTTTTGAATTAATATTTTGAATTCTTATAAAGTTATTCTTAATAATAAATTAAATTACATTATTGAAAAACACTAACTTTATTTATAAAATTGGTTATTTAACTTCTAACCTCATGTTCTTTGTGGTTTTAAAGTAATTTTTTAATGAATGAGAATTTGAAAAATAATTATTCGGCTTATTAAGATAATGCTTGGCATAACATAGTTTGAGACCGTATAGGGATGATGCTCTTAAACCAATAAAATGAATGTACAAAATTTGGCAGTGAAAATGCCCAAAGGTATTATTTTATTTCATTTTCTGGTTGCAAAAATATAAAATTAAAATAATGGTTCCCAAAAAACAAATTAGTATTGTTCTGATTCAATCAAATAAATTTGTAAAATTGTGATTTTATCATGGGTTATTTATGAAAGAAGTTAATTGATTAATAGACTAATGGCTTTTACAGCAGCTCGTACCGGCTCGATTAAATACTCAATTAATTAATTAAATACAAGTTCAGTTAAAATAACGACACTTTCAAATAGAAAAAGTGACTTCTTTCAAATATTATATCTGGCCAACCTGATTTGTAGTGCAGCTTTTCATATAGTTTACCCAATTGAAATCATAATCAATTAAATCATAAATAAAAAAATTAAATAATTAAAAGCCCATTATTTATTTATTAATGCGCTAGAAAATCTAAAAATGGATATGATTTTTTATATTTGAAGGCAAACATAAATATTTTGGAGGACAAAATTATAAAAATAAATAAACAAATTATTTGAACATTTTTAATAAGCGAAGAATTTTTTAAAGAAGATATGCATTGAAATTAAGACTATTTTTTTAAAGAATAAATAAATTATTGATTTATAAATAAATGTTTTAAACCAAATGACAGCTCTAAAAAATAAATGATGCATGAAATAAAGAAATTCAATAAATATTTTCATGCAGGTTTTGGATGGTATGCATTTTTGAAAATATTCGAAATACAGTCTGAGTAAAAACTTTAAGGCCAGTAGAAATTTTTGAGAAAATGGAAACATTTAAACTGAGGAATTAAAATACCATTTGATTGATAATTATTAAGCTTAAATAAAAGTACAAAAGTAGAAAAAATAATTTTTAAATATTTATTATTAGAAAATATTACAGAACCCACAGATGAATATTTGAGCCTGAGTAAAACTTTAAGGCCAACATAGAAAATAACATATAAGAAAAAATTACAAATTCTTAGAAGGTTGTGTAGAAGCCATTACTTCAATTACTTCAAATATTCTTGTTTTCATGGATGAAACGAGTTTTTGACAAAGGGTGGGATCGGTTTTATACCATTCATCTTCGATAGTAGATTTCAGCTCTGTTGTTGATGTAAAATGCCTCCCCCATTTGCATAAACTCTTCTTGCTAAGTCAGCCCAAAAGTTCTCGATTGGGTTGAGGGTCAGGTGATCTAGCTGGCTATTTTCACAGTTTCAACATTGTTCACTTGGAACCAGTTTTTTGTGCTGTTACTCGAATGGATTGGTGCATTGTCTTTGCTGATATTTCCAATTTTCTCAGCAAGACATTCAGCATTTGTAAAAGATGATTTGTTAGGACATTTTGGCATCCTTGTGAATTCATTCTACCTGAAACGAATGCAATTGAGCCCACACCATTGTAAGAAAAAAACAGCCCCAAGTCATGACAGACCCTCCACTAACTGGCGCTTGGAGAATATTTCTTTTTCATTTCTTATATCATGCAGTAGAAATTCCGCCCTCTGGTTCATCCAAATTCCATTTTTTTCGTCAGAAAAAATAATTTCTATCCATTGGTTGTCCCAGGTCATGACTTTCTGGCAAAGTTCAAACGCTCTATTTTGTGCCTCTGCAGTAACTGAAACTTAGTCAATTTTGCTGTATAAGTGTACCTTCCAGACCTTCTAATTGTGTTATAAATCGTTTTTTGACAAACTTTTAAACCTGTCGTCAGAATCAGTTTACTAGTTGAGTACTAGATTCAAGTTGGCAACTTCTTCTTTCATCACGTGAGGACAAAGCTTTAGGTTTTCCCCCCAGTATTCTTTTCCATAATTGTCTTTCAATTTTAAAAAATTGTTGACTACTGTCTTAGATCTTCCTATCTTTATCGCAATAGAACGACTACTCATTCCTGTTGAAGACAAAGCTTCGATCTGTCTCTTTTACGATCAATTAACTTCTTACCCTTCGCCATCTTCACAACGATCACCAATACTTCGAAGAAACTTACGACAAATATGAAAATTGCAGCGTTGTCACAAGCTAAAGCTGCAATGGTAATTACCACATCCATATTATATTTATTTTTTTAAAAATGACTGGTGGCCTTAAAGTTTTTACTCAGGCAGAAATACTAATTTTGTAAATAACCACATGTTTCTCATAATTATGCATTTACAAATTATGTTTATAGCATTTATTTCTTATCAATGAACTTTAATAATTAATATTATTTGAATTCCTTTTATTTCATTTTTACATTTCTCAAAAAAACTTTACTGGCCTTAAAGTTTTTACTCAGGCTGTAAACTTAAATTTGTATGATGTGGATTTCTAAAAATTATTCGTTAGAAGAAAAATTGCGCTTCATTTAACTAGGAGAATTTTTTTTATTTTTAAGTTTTTAATTAATCAAAATTCAAACCTTTTTACTATTTTATTTCTTTTGAAATAAAAAAAAAAAAAAAAACTAATTAAATTTCCCAAGATAATATTCGAATCATTAATTTAAAAGAAGCTAATTGCCATCGATTCATTGCGCCACCGAGACACATATATCATTAATTAATGACCCTAACGGAAATACTTAAGCGTTTTCGAATACTTCAAAAGATAAAGTCATTCATCATTGATTACTTTTTGCTTTGCATTCGCCGAAGCAGTAAATGATTATTTGATGAAATTGAAAGTCATCACCTTCTTTTTGAACTCTTTAAAAAAAAAAAGATGGTTTCCTTTATTGATCATCAAATAATACCTCACATAAAACTTACAAATAAAAATTGCTGTCATGTATTCTAAGCTATTAAAATAATTGACTGTTTTCATAAGTGCAAGTGCGATGTGTTCAAATATCTCTGTAGCAATCACTGAAATCTTTTTGGAATATTCAAGTTTCAATTGAAAAACAGAAATAATGCAGTTGTACATTATAGTCAAATTGGAAAAAACTTTTGAATTTATCTTCAAAACAAAATTACATGATTAATAAAAGCGCTTATACTAAGTGACTCTTATTATTCAAACATATAAATATTTCTATAAAATATTATGCCGTTTATCTACTTTAAAAATTAAGTATTTTTAGACTTATTTTTAAATTATTCAAGAAATATGTTGTTGAAGCACATATAAAATCAGTATGTAATTTTATTAATGAACTACTTTTTTCTTTTCATATTTTTAATGGAATTTATCGGACGTTGATAAACTGTCGTATAGATAATTGAAATCAAACAAAATTGTGGATAATAAACCAGTTATATACGTACATAATTCTAATAATTGCCGATAATGTATTATAACTAATCAATGCATAGTACCAATTTACTTATACCAACTTTACAATATACTCATACCAACTTTATTAATTTTACTAATTTATTTTACTTTTGCTTTCACAACAAAAATTTTTTTAGTTAAATACAGACAATTTGTAATTTTTTATTATTCTTTATTTAAATTCTCCTTTTTTTTAGTTATACATTCCTATAACTAAATGTATCTCATACTAAAGCTTATTATGTTACTACAAATAAACAAATGATACTCACAAAATCTAATTTTTGTTTCATTAGAATATTTCATGAATGATTTTTAAAGCAGTTATGTAATACTGACATTACTAACAATAATAATCTTGTAAATGTTTATCAATAAATGAATTGTTGTTGAATAAATTTTAAGCATTCTATTTTAAATGGTTTATCAGAAAAATAGTTTTAAGATATTTAAAAGTATAACAACGTTTCTTTCGATTTTTATGTCTCTGTGTCATAAAGATGTGACTTAAAATAGAATCATCTCTTTTACTACTTTCTACAATTATTTTTGTAACATGAAATAAGGTAAAATATATATTTAAGTACATGACATAGTTATGGTGAAATAGCTATTAAAGGAATTTAGTTTTATTAGAATATTTCATGAATGATTTTCAAATATGTTATACTGATCAATAATAATCTTTAAATTGTTTATCAATAAAGGAATTGTTGTTGAATAAATTTTAAACATACTATTTTTAATGGCTCATCAATAAAATAGTTTTTAAAATTATCACATTTCTTTTTATTTATTTATTGTAAGATTTGTCTTAAAATGAAATCATCTCTTTTTTATTACACAGTTCTCCAATTTCGTAAAATAGTTTTAAGCTGTTTAAAATTATAACTACAGTTCTTTCTTTTTATCTGTCCATGTAATAAAGATTTGTCTTAAACTGGATTCATCTTTCTTGAATTATTTTGTTACAGAAAGTCAATTATGTAAAATATATATTTGAATACATTAAAATAGTCATCGTAAAATAGTTATTAACATGAATTTAATTTTACTAGAATATTTCATGAATGATTTTAAAAGCAATTATATTCTGATCAAAAATCATCTTTAAAATGCTTATCAATAAATGAATAGCTGTTGAATAAATTTTAAACATACTATTTTAAATGGCTGATCTCTTTAATAGTTTTTGGGCTGTTTAAAATTATAAAAACATTTTTTTTTTCTTTTATCTATCTTATAACGATTTGTCTTAAAATGGAATCATCAGATTTCTCTAAATTTCCGTAACGGAAAGTACAGAAAATATAAATTAAATACATGAAGTTATGATAAAATAGTTTAAACAAGCCATGAATTTTTTTATTTTTATTATAATATTTCATGAAGGATTTTAAAAGCTTATTAATACTGATCTATCACTGACAATAGAAGCTTTTATTGTCTTTCAACAAATGGTGTTATTGAATAAATTTTAAATGACTGATCAATTAAAATATTATAACAGCATTTCTTTCTCTAAGTTATCTTAAAATTAAAGATTTACTGGCTAAAATAGAATCATCATTTTTACTACAATTTTGGAGTAAAATATTTTGTAACAGAAAGTATGTAACATAAATTTAGTTTTAATGAAATAATTTATGAATGATTTAAAAACAATTCTGTAAAACTGATATTAATGACTATAATCTTTTAAAATTTATCAATAAATGAATTGTTGTTGTATAAATTTTAAAAATACTATTTTAAATGACTGATCAATAAAATATTATAATAATAAATTCTTTCCTTTTTATCTCTCCAAGTTATAAAGATTTCATCTTAAAATACCTACACTTGTGTCCAATTATTTTGTTACAGATATTGAGCAGTAAAATATGTATGAATACATGAAAAATATTTATCCTTTCAACTTTCTCCTCCGCTGTAAACTGTATTACCGCTTCTTTTGCGGGATGAGCATTTATTCCGAGAATTCTCAATTTTTTCCTATAAAAGACACAAGAGTGCTCTCAATGTATTCTTCCCTTGCATTCTTTTCCCATTCATTTTAAAATCTTTTACTTGCTGAATATTATCATTTTCAGGAGAAATATCCCGGCTTTCTTTTTTTTGATCTTTCGTGAATAAGTAAAAGGTTCGAACGGGTCTTCCCGCCGAGTTTAGCCTAAAAAAAAATACATCCTTATGAATTCCTAAGAATAAAATGCGTTACAGTAGCTGGGAGGAATGGGGTACAACAACTGAAACAAAAGTAGAATAAAAAAATATCTAAAAGTAAACGAAAACAAATATCGCCGGATGGAGCAAAAGGAGAACATAGTATAAAGCTGCCAGATATTGCGAGCGAGCAGATCATAAATAGAGCGTTGGGGATGCATTTTTTATTCCTTCAACTACTTTCAGTTTATTGAGTCTCGAGAGCACGAAGGAAAAATCTTGGTTCTGGAGCATAGATGCCATTGCTGGAGAGGTAATATCTTCGATCCAAGATTTATGGACCCTTCCAGCAGGATATCTGTGGACGTAAGAAAAGGATTGGTAAAAAAAAAGCAATCATGTGTTAGGGAGGTACCAGTAAGTCTCATTTGCAAACGTACAAAAGAAAGGAGAGGAAAAAAAGTTGGAAGAAAGGGATAGAGTTCGAAATGTCAAAAGGGTGGAAAAGAAAACTTCTGGGGTCCCCTCTCTTTTAGGATTTTCAGCCTGGATGGTTGATAAAAAATAAAAACGCCGCCAGAGTATAGAAAAGGAAGCGCTTGGGCGGCCGAGATAAAAACTTATGACCAAAGTGGAAAAAGTGTCCGTAATGGGGCACGAAAAAACACTTTTTGTTTCTGGACCGGCGACATATAAATTGTTGTGGTGCTGATAAGACAACAGTGAAAACAAAGAGATCTCGTTTTGTGTGAGGGAGTGGCAAGGGAATGGGCAAGGGGTGGATGATAGTATCGCCTGGAGGTTGGAACGCGTGATTTTTACATCGATGGGATTTCCATACGATGTCCGTAGATATTGGGTCTTCGTAAAAGGAAGTCACTTCCCAGTGTTTCAGTCTGAAACCTTTTAGTCATTCTCTATAAGATTTCCTTTTCTGTTTTTTTAAGAATAAATATTCCAATATTTCTTCTTTTTTATCTCATTGATTCTGAAAAATGAATTGAATCGATGAAATAAAAAAATGGAAATTATATTTATGGAGTATTAAAATTCATTTACTATAAATTTATTTAGCC
>BPLR01013215.1:0-136259 GCA_021605095.1 Caerostris extrusa | reverse complement strand
GTGGCACATCATGAGTTCGCAGACTATAATTGAATTACTCTGCGAACTCATAAATGTAAACTCATCGATAAAACAGTCCTATATTCGAAAGAATATCATTTTAAAATCAAAAAGTTCAGTTTTTCTCGTCATTTATTCAGAATGGGGATGCACACACAATGTATTTTTTTGAAATCCATTGGTTTTCACCTTTGGCCATTCTCTGAAATAAATATATTTTGTAAAAGTGTGATACATCTGACGGGCCGGGAAAATATTGAATGCGGTTTGGCTGCCCCCTCTGTATCAAATAAAGTTTAAGAAAATATGTATTTTCAGAATATTCGATAACTATTGGGAACTCAAGCGTGACCGCTAAGTCGTGTTTAACTACAGCTAACTATTGATGTTTTATTTCTGTTTCTCGCTTGGAACTTGGGATAACAAACGATTTTTCAAACGATAATGGAATTAATCGTGCGATCCAGAACAATTTTGAGCATTCTTTATTAATAAAATATCGATAAAGCGAGATAACAGAACTGTTTTCATGATGTTAGATTTTTTTTTTTGTTTTTAAATCTGTTGTTCGGAAAGAATAACATTGTTTACAATGAAAACGATTGCATGATAAATCTGTAGAGTTCAGAATTAATCTGTGGTTTGATAATTTTTATTCTTTTTTAAAATGATGTTGCGTGTTCTTCAAATATTTATTATCTTGTTCAAATGTGCGTGGACCGTAACTGTATAAAAATGAATAAATTTTAAGATATAAGTTTAAATTTTGTGGAAAAAAAAAAAATCATAGTTAAGAATTTACTATTGGATAAATTCTAAGTATAGTTCTTTGCTTTAAAAAAAAAAAAAAAAAAAAAAGAGTACAAAAATGTTTCGTAATAAATTTTTAATTACGACTCAGTTTTCGTTTATAATGTTCTTTCGAGATGTATGTTTTTTTATCTACATTTTTTCCACGCCTTTCCTTTTTATTCTAGTGAATTTCTGAATTAACATGAAAAGAGACAAGCATAAACAAAATATGTAAAATAAGTATAGAATGGGATTTGTTTAATTTATTTTAAAATTATAGGCTTCCTAATTAAATGTGTAAAGGAAATTTCTCAATCAGAATTACATAATCGCACTTCTCACCTCAGTGTTACTTAAAAAAATCTGAAATAAATATGTATAATTATAATTATTTTTACTTTTTTAAATCATAATATATGTTATGATTATTTTTATTATGTTTATTTTTACTTTTTTAAATATTGTTTTTGAATTTGGTTGGAAGATTAAAATACGAAACATAGTTCAGCTTTATTGGAAAAAAAGTAAATATTGTAAAAATATTTTTTTTTTTTGCGTGTGTGTGTTTTTCTAATTGATTGCAAACTAGATCCCTTTGATAATAATGTGGTGTCTGGATGCGTAAATGTTTTTAATTTTTTCAGATATTTCCAAACACACAACTTTTAAAAATGTGACCACCGAATAGTTATTGTTTGATGATACATTAAAATTCGCTTTGCCATAACGTATATTTGTAGACACGAGTAGCAGAAAAAAAAAAAAAAAAAAAACCATTTGATTCATCATTTTTGTAATCGGTTGCTACACAATTCGAAACAAACACTTATGACGCGTTCTTATCAATTCTATATTTACTTTTTTATTACGTATAAGGAGATGAAATAAATACATGTTACATAAATATTCGAGAGTTTTTTCTTTTCTGTGGCTCAAGATCGAGTTACAGTGAGTATACATGATAATGCTTGTAGGCTTCACAATTTGGGTCGATTCCTATTCTGGATGAAGCAAGGCAGATGCCACCGCCATCTTTCAAAATCCACAAATATAGTAAAATAAAGCAAATTGAGTGTTTGAAAAAATATATGGCAGAATCTTATTGCTTTCACACCACACTTCAAATTATTCTCGAAAGTTGATGGTTGCCGTGAAAACTTTGACCGCGCAATCCTTTCGCCGCAGAAGAGAGAATGGCGTCCGTCGTTCCGCTCGATTGGCGGCGAAAGCACCGGATGAACTTGACAATGGGGTTGCCGAGGGGCGTGGTCCCACTTTGTTTTCGTCAGAAATAGTTGTCAATCATTATATCAATTGGAGAGAAATGCGTAATGATAATGATTCGAAGTGTTTGAATGAATCGAACGGTTACTTTCTAGCAGAACTTCTTTCCTTCGATTCATTATCATTTGCGTGTCGAAAGTTAATTCTTCTTCGTTTTCTTGATTGGTTTACGCTCTGAAAACTTTTTCAAATAGCTTTAGTTTTTCACCACGGAATTGTGTACTCAAGGCTACGCTGAAATAGCAAAGAACGGATGTTGCAAAATAGTTCGAGTCGGGTAATATATTCGAATCTTGTTTTACAAATTACATTATAATATTTTTAAACAGGAATGCTTGTTCTTGTATTCGTTATGATTTCTGGCGTTCTTTAAGCAAAAAACTTATTCGGTTTTTTGAGCGTTACGAGGGGCATTAAAAGAATAATATTAAACAGATTTGAGAGAATAGTAATTAAATACGCGCTTTTTCAATTTATTCTATTATAAATGAATAAAGCTCTCAATTAAAAAGATTATTTTGAAAGAATGTTCTGATTCAATCTAACCAAATGATGTGAATATTTCATGACTCAATTATATTTTAATCCAATAAACATTTAATTAAAATATAATTAAAATAAATGTAATAAGCATTTTTTTGCGATACACTTATTTTAATAAGAGCATAATTTAAATGATTAAAAAATAAATAAAAGTAATATTTAGTAACAGAAAATCGAAGATGTTTATAAAATTAGAAATTTAATAATGCATCTTCTTAAAACCGTTTTCATTTTACACTTAAGATTTTTAAAATTAAAGTTAGAGGCTGAAAAAAAAATTTTCTAAATGATTTTTAGCAAAAAATTAAACTACGTTTCTTTACTTTTTTTCTAATTAACTTTTTAAAATATATTATTCCAAAAATGTGTTTTTGTTTCCTTAGTAAAATTTCTTAGAATCAACTGAGTTGTTTTTTTTTTTTTTAATATGCAGCCTATATTTTAAAGAAATCGATAAGAACAATTTAAATTTCAGAAAATATTTGCATAAAATTATATTATTACATGAAATTTCCATCACTTTTTGTGAACATTTTAATTTTAAATATTTGAAATTTTGTTACTACTACAGTTGGCAGTGGTATTTTGCATGTGATTGACAATAAGTTCTTGAAATTTAAAACTTAAATTCAAGATTAAAATGAATGGAAATAACACCAAAAAGGACGCTATGTGTTTGGAAGAAAATGGAGTTCATTCAAAAGCGTACAAAATTTAAATATGAATTTTAACAAACTCCTTATTCATTTTTGATGCTGATTTATGTACAACAGCGTTTCAAGAGCAGCGTTTTAACTTCGACCTCTCTATTATATTTATATTTCGTGCTGTATAGAAGCTCTATCTATCAGGTTTACATTCCCTTTATTCAGAATGCTAATGAATGCAAGTAACTTTACAGCTGTCCATTAAGCAATCTTAAAGCAGTCCATAAATTGCATTGTGTTGCCAGGTTGGAAAAAGGATATTACGGAAGGATGATACGAGAGTAGTTAATGGAACTATGACGTCATTGCTTACGCAAATCGTCTGCTCATTTTTTTTTTTTTTTTTCAGTGAAAATTGCATTCGTTAATCTTCTTTCTTTACGTCGTTTTTAAATAAACAATGGACTTGGATATGTACGTGACTTCCTTCTCATATCTTTAAAAAAATTTTTTTAATAATTATAAGTTTGCAAACAATAGGAGTAAAAAATTAAACTGTATTAAAATAAATTAATATCAAAATCACATTTTTATTTGTTTTTTAAATATCTACATATGTGTTCATTATTGCTTTTATTTTAAATATTTGGGCTAATAGTTCTTAAAGTGGAGGCCTCAAATCTCAGGGGATCGTGAAAATAGTTTAGAAAAATCCCCAATGTATATATTTTTTTAAAAAATTATTTTCACGCTGAAATTTATTCTTTCCCATATTTTATGGTTAATATTGTTCGTTTATCTATTATTTTTTTACATTGTTGTTAATGCTGCAGTCACTTCTATCCAATGTTGAGTTCTTGCGATTATTTACTCGAGATGATTTATTATATTTATATACAAAATATAGATTTCGTACATTGTTGATATCATATTTTTTTTTTATATCAGTGTATCGGTAATTGGAACTTTTTTCAAAAAAAAAAATTAGAAAATGGGTTGCGAACAAAAGCAAATTTAAGAATCGCTGATATGGAAAATGGAAACTATATTAATATGAAAGGCTATGTTTCTATTTATATGGATGTCTTCAACTGAAACCATCTTGATTACAAATACTAATTATTTGATAATAACTAAAAAAAGAATAATAAATTCATTTTATTTTTATTTATTATATATTATTTTATTTATTATTATTATTATTTTGAAATAAAAATGCCATTGTATAGTGACTTTAATGCATTCGTTTAGGCCAGGGGTCGGCAACCTGCGGCTCGCGAGCCACATGCGGCTCTTTGCATGTGAAGCTGCGGCTCTTTAGTTCCATACGCAAATATTATTTATTTTATCAAAAAAAAAAAAAAACCATTTAAAAATATAATTAAATAATTTACTGTTAATAATTGAATATAATTAAAAGTAAAGCAAGAAGCCAACTAACAAATGAAAATATAGAGTTGTGTTTGAAACTTAAAACAACAAGTTATGAGCTAAATTTATCCAAACTTTCTAAAACCATGCAAAGTCAACGCTCCTATTGAATTTGTTTGCTGAAATGTATGTTATTGTTTTTTTTATTTTAAGTACAAGTTATATTGTTTAGAGAAGTTTAAATTTTCTTGAATAACCATGCAAAGCCATCGCTCCCATTGAATTTGTTTGCTCAATTGTTTGTTATTGAAGTACAAGTTAGTATTGTAAGTAAATGTTTAATTGTTTTAATTTTTTACTTAAATAATAAGTAATTATCTAATAATGCCATATATATATTATCTAATTTGTTGTGGAAAACACTACTTATATATGAATAAATAGATATTTTTTTCTTATGAATAAATAGATTAGTTCTTTTTTATCAAAAAAATTTATTTATGCGAGTACTATTTATTGTTGGCAAGAAAAATTTTGTGGCTCTTTAAAAACTTTGAAATTTTGTAAATTGTGATTTTGGCTCTTCCGACTCAAAAGGTTGCCGACCCCTGGTTTAGGCTAATACATTCGTAATACTTAAAGCATAAATATTAATTTTTGTCCACACAGGCAAGTTTTTGAATAGCTAATAATGATCATGAAGATACTAAATAATATTATGATTAAAAAAACAGTCCATTATTTTTATTCAGCTTAATATAATTTCGTGAGTACCATTGCTCTAATAATAATAAATTTTCAATTAAACCGCAATGGACTCCTAATATTCACGTACGGGAGCAATAATGTGACAGATGAGAGAGAAGGCCTTTTTATCAGTAACATTGAGCTATCAAAGTGAATAGTTAATAACACTAATAGTTATAATATACACTAATAATACTAAAAGCCTTTTTGGTGAAACGAAACTGTAGATAACTTATGCCTAGTATTTATGTAATGTTGATTGTCAGATTACGGAAAAAAATGCATAACGAATTATGAAAAACATTCCGTTATTAATTAAAGAAAGTATCATCCACTTTTCTTGAATAAGCATTCCATGATATTTCAATGGGCTTAAAGCTTGTACAAGACTTTTTAACTGTTTGTATGTAATGTTAATACATATTAATACTTCAAATAATATGTATTAATACCTGTGCCTCTTAAAATCGATTCAAATTCAGCATCATTCGATAAGAAAGAAATGTACATTTATGTTTCTGCAACTTTGAGTTGTTTTATTAACTTTGACCTATGTTTGTTTGCTTGGAACATAGATTTTAAAGATTTTAAAAAAAAGAATACAGAATGATCGAATTTTTTTAAAAATTAATTAGTTCATATAATTCCTGCAATTTCATAATTTCATTTTATAGAGATAGAGATATTCTAAGAAATGAAACCGAAACTTCCTACGCATTCCATTAGTCATTGGAAAAGCATCATCGATGTGTGGCGCCATCTGTTGTTCATATTTATTATTTCAATTTATTTTGATACTACTCAAAAACACTTTACCTCTGCTATTATCTATGCTATTTTTTTACTTTGTAACATTTTTTTTTATAATTGAAATAGATATTATTTAATAGCTATAACTATATTTTAAATTTTAAGTCTAATTTTATTTACTTTTTTTGTGATTAAGGATAATGTAAAATTTAATGTAAGTATTTTTAATTTAAAATAATAATTTTTTTTTCAAAGTAATTTAAAATACATATAAATGAAATGGATAAACAATATCGCTCAAAAATATATTTTAAATCTGACTCGTAGTTATATAGGCAACAAAATGAAATCTGCTAGCTAATGGCCCTGCTATTATTGTTTATAGAAAACAAGGAGATTCAATAATTGTTATAACAGCCTCCTCAAGGGTCTAGCATAAACACAGTTGAGAGCCAAATGTTCTTCATCTTCATCCGTTGTTATATTATTCATACATGAGCGGAAAATAAATAAATAATAGAAATAATTTTGTAGTTATTTTATTGGTGATTTTTTAATGGATAAATTTTTTCTCAATTGGTTGATAATCCTTCAATTTTAGTCAATTTATAATTGTTTTTTTTTTCATTGTTGATTAAATGTTTAGAAATCATTTAAGTATTTAACATCCAATGTCTGAAAAAAATTTTATTCATGGTCTTTACTTTTTTTATGGAAGCAAATGATTTTTTTTTTAAATATAGAAACTTGTTAGTATGCAGGTTCCACTTCTAATCCGAAAACCTGTAGCTCAGGGTGCGCGAAATATTCTTTCTCTCCAGGGGTGAGTGTCTGTAGGCCAACTGATGTATAGTATGTGTTAAATATATTTCCTCTCGGTATGAGAGATTATAAACTAAACTAAACGTTTTTCGGCAGAAGTTCGTGGTTGCGCTGTACTTCCTCTCAGATGAGAGTCTGGAGTCCAATTGACCATTTCTCCTGAATGCCACAGGGAACGCTCTTACAATTGTGTTGGAAAACGAAGGTTACAACTTTTAACATAATGAATTAAAATTTATTTTTTATGTAAATTATATTATTTTAGCTATTGAATTAATATAATTGCAACCATTATCTGAAGGAAAAATTAAGCAGAGCCTGTTGTTATGCCTCAACAGGAACATGACTTTTAATTTATGATAAACATTGAAATAATAATTAACATTGAAATACGGACTATTCAAAGCTCTGACAATCAGGCACCTCTTTCCAGAACAACAGCAATACGGCAATTGAATTGAGATGACGTCGCATAATTCTGTGATGCTCAAGTATAGCAGTGAAGAAAAGTGAATGGCCTTTTACCCCGCGCATGAAGTCATTTTTCCTATATTATTTTACACAAAATTCACATAAATATTTATTAAAAAAATATTATTCTGATGATTTAATCAGAAATTTAAAATACTGATTGGTTTAATTTAAAAATGATTGTAACCACGTGAATCTTTAAAAAAAAAAAAAAAAAAAAAAGAAATAAAATATAAAAATTACTTCTGTAATGTAAAATCTTGTTTTCATTTGAAACATAGTAAGCGCACGTCTGCGAAATATTTTCTATTAGTATATTGTTTACAATTTGTAAAATAAAAATTAAGTATTTATAATTATTCAGCTTACAAAACTAAGCAATTATTTTGTAGGTATAATTAACTCTATTGATTTATTTTTATTCCTTTTTTACTGCTTTTCGCATTTGTTTATCCCAATTGTGGGAAAATTCGGTCCTTTATCACTTTTTAAGTCACAGACATATTTCAGTATTTATTAAAATATTTTGGTTAAAAAATCAAAATAGTTTATGGGGGCTACAATGTTATAAGAAGTGTGCTAAAACATACGATTGTTACAATTTATGATGTTAGTTTCAAATAAGGTCACCAGATGGCGCCACAGCAGATAGTCTTTCAAATTGTAAACTTGTGGAGAAATATTGAGATTTGTGCAGACGTTTGTTATTTTTTTAATATAGTAACACTCTCTTGGGCGAAGTTCTTTCGTCCTTAGGGGTTCATCTTTTTGTTTTGTTTTTGTTTTTGTATGGTTGAAAAAATATATCTACTTTCAATTAAAAATGAAAATAACTGTTTAAACAATTAGTGTAATTAAATATAATTCAAAATCCATGGAGTCATCTAATTTACATCATCCTGACATGATGTAACGGTGTGGCACGGCCTTACAAAGTAAAAAATACACCCATTATAAAATGGGGCATAGTAAGCTTAATTAAAATATGGAGATTTTTTTACAATTCTATTTATTTATTTTAAATTCACATGGTTCTGCAAATTTAAAATACTAATAATATTAACATTTTGCCACAATGTTAACTTATAAATTTTTTTTTTTTTTAAAATTGATGAGGTCCATTTGGGTCTATTTGAGAGGAAGATTTTGAGGGCTCTTCTTGGAGGTTTTAGGGAAAGGGATTGTTGGAGAAGACGGTACAATGCAGACATTTATAAATGCTATAAACACCCAAATATTATAGAATTTATTAAGATCAATATATTAATAACCGGGCTGCTCATTTATTTAGAATGAATGATCCAAACCCTGTAAAGAGGCTCGTTTTTTTTTTTTTAAGCCACAGGGACAAAGAGGAAGAGGACGACCCAAGTAGAGATGGATGGACGCAGTTGGAAAAGATTTTGCTCTTTGATTTTTGAGGAATGCACGGAAATCTCTTCAAATATTATTTCACAATTTTGCTAAAAGAGCATGGAAGAGCATTTTGTTATATACATTTTCATTTTCTAAAATTTTGGAAATAGAGGCTTCTTCAACCAATTCGATGATTAAAAAATATAAAAAAAATGAACTAACATTAGTGAAACAAAAAATGTTCTTAGCGTAGTATATTCATATGTCATGGAAGTTATAAAAACAAATTCTACTTTTCTCATTTTGTACATTTATTACTTCATTCTTGTTTAAGATTCTTCGTCTTTTATGAAAGCAGATAACGTTAGAGAATTCGTAAATTATTTTTATGCCGATTATATGTTTCTTTGTCTATGACATTATCGACCTAGTGTTACAGTATATACTTTATTCCTTACAGTAGCTTTTCTTTAAATATTTTCCACTGGATTTATACTTCGGGAACTTCTTTTTGTGTTTGAAAATCACCGACATGATCCATCGCAGCGAAATACACTCGTCCTTTTCAAAACAACACTCTTTTGTTTGCTGTTTCTGCGGCAATTAGAATTCATTAGAGGTTCCGTTCCTGATTCGGAGTATTTCCTTCTGAAATCATGCGTCTCATTCGAAGCAGGAAAATTTTAATTACATCTATCCAATTTAAAGAAAAATCTTCCGAAGCGATTCACATCTAATCCTACCGAGAAGTAATTAAAAGACGACCACTTGTGTATTTATTTTCGGAAGCGAACTCTCCAAGCTGTGTGCGGTGAAAAGATCTGTTTTCACAATCGTCTGCCTTTTTCAAATCGAACGGTGGTGGGGAAGTAAAAGATGGATTGATTCGCAGGTTGCGGTTTATGTATTCATCGTGCATATTCATTGAATTTATTTATTCCACTTGTATTTATTTCTAGTGAACATAAAAATAATTTACTGAATTTATATTTGAATCATTTTCATTGTTTTAATTTATCTTTTAAATATCGATTGAAATTCAGTTTTTTTCTTTAAGCATAATAGAAATTATTTATAAGAGTATTAAGATTTACATACAAATATTTAAATATTTTTTTAAAACTTGTTAAATAAATAATTGATACAGCTTAACATGGAAAAAAATAGTAATGATAAACTTACATTTATTACTCATTACACAACAGCTCCATAGTGGGTCAAGACCGTCTGCCCGCTGGCAGATTTCTAGACAGGCGATGTTTTCCCAACGCTCTAGAGTCAATTGAGACTGGGACCTACGGTTTAAAGTAGATTCCGAACCACTACAAACATACATTGCACCGCCGGGATTCGAACCCAAAATATGTGGCATCGAGTGCCAGAGATTTATTACTCTGCTTGTAGAAAAATATTTTAAAAAGTAAAATGTGAGTAGTAATATTATAATAAGACTTATTTAATTGTAATAACAAAATCATTAAAAAATTAATTTTTCAATTATTATCGCTTAAGCATTTTTCTACGTTTTTATTTTTTTGAAATAATTTTTCTTTTAATTCTTCTTTTCCCTCTCCTTCTAAAAAATTTTTGAATATTAGTAACAGTTTTTGCAATTATAAATATGTCAAATAAATATTTAAAAATAAATAAGATGTTTTTAAATAGATAATTTCTTTAGAATAAAGAGTTTTTCACAAATAAAAAGACTCCATTGGCTATAAAGCCAAGTAGAATGCTGATGCAGCAAAATTCAATTTAAATATTTAACGCTAGAATTATTGGATACTTTTTATTATTTCTTGATTTACTTTTTATGCATTGAATACAGGGCGAATGCATTGTGTGAAAAACGTGATGAAAATGTTAGCACACTTGAAAAATAAAAAGCTGTTCACAAATAAAAGGTGGTAATTTTTTTTTTTTTGATCTTGTTGTTGTGGAAGTAATTTCAAACCATCGAAGTTTCAAAAAACGTTCCAAGAAAAATTAATTTAAATAAAATGTTTTTTTTTTTTCTACTTTTAAAAGAAAATTTTAAATCAACCATGAAATTGAAGTGTGAAATTTTTTTTTTTATGAGAAAAAAAGAGTTTTGTTTTGCTTAAATGGTTCAGTTATTTAAGCTTCTGCGATTTCATCGTCTAAGAATAAAAAAAATCTGAAAATTCGATTTAAAAAAAATAATAAATAAACAAAATAAAAAATAAAAATAAATAACAAAAAGTTTTACAATTTTGCAATATTTTATTAGTTTGAATATTTTATGCTATATTTCCATCTTCACACTTATGTTTTTTGAGAGGTAAATCTTCCCTTGTAATAAATAAATAAATAAATAAATAAGTAAAATAAAAATAAAAAATAAATAAATAAATATAAATAAAAATAAAAAAAATAAATAAAATAAATAAATAAATATAAATAAAATAATAAAAATAAATAAATATTGCAGAACTCAAAGTTTTTATTTATTTATTTATTTCGAATATTTTATGTTACATTTCCTTTCTTTATCTTCATACTTTTATGTTTTTAGCAAAGGTAAAACTTCCCTGTCAAAAATAACAAATTTCTTCAGCATATTTTAATAATTTATTTCTTATAAAACTGGTTGAATAACATAAAAATTCAATTCGAGAGAAATAAAACTCTAAAATTTATTTTGAAAGAATCCATAAGTAATATAAAATAATATGTTTATTATGTGTGCTGCTATTTGTTTATTACGTGTAATGTTATTATGTGTGCTGTGTTTTTGAGCAGGCGCACTCACTCAATTTTTACTTCCTCGTTTCACCTGAATCGGTCGTATTTTTCGGCCGTTGCCAAAAGCGGCTTTTCCTGTTCACGCCAGCTAGCTCTGCTCCGAATCATGACTGATTAGGGGGAGGGAGAAAACAGTTTTATTTTTAAAAAGAGTAATTTCCCTTTCACTTCTCTTCAAAGTGGGGAGGCAGGGGGCTGTAGTCGCTATTTAACAGTTTTAATCCTCTGAACGGTTGATGAAGTTTTCAGAGAGAGAGAATTCTTCATTAGTAGAGGGAGGCCTCCGAGCGAATTTTAAAAGAGTTTTCGCTCCGAAAGTTTTGCCGTTCGTTTAGAACGTTTCAGTTCAACAATTCTTGATTAAATATTCGCTTTCGCATTTATTTTTGTTTTTCCGAACACCACTCCTACGCAGATTAAATTTTACAGCACCCTGGCTGTTTTAAAAATGGGCCATTTCTGTAGCTTAGTGATAAAGAATGGAGAGCTTATTCCATGAATACAGGATTGGATTTTCATTGGATTTATTTTTTTAAATTAATTTCAAAATTATGCCATTTAATGTAATACTGATAATCGCAGTTAGATCCAGAACATAAAAAAAAAAAAAACCCTATAAATTTAAGTAACTATAAATTTTATTGTAACTGTCATTTTTTTGTATGGGGAGCTTCGAAAAACATGTTGTTCCCTAACTTTTGGAGGCCAGCGTATTATGCATATAATCTGAAGCGGTCTGTTTCATCATTTCTCCTCGATATAAATTGATCAGAAATAACATGGTTTAAAATATCGTGAGTGTGCGTATAAAATTAGACTCGGGATGTTATCGCTAAATCTTTGGGGTTTCGGGATTTTAAAAATATTTCTTTTTGGTTTTACAGATTTCTTACCTGTTTCACACCCTGTTATTGTATATTTTGTGTAAATATTTGTGTTCTTTTCAGTTCAGTTCTCGCGTTCACCCTTTTGTTATTTACATTTGTCTAATGATGTTTAGTTTTGTTGCTGCAGTTTTTTTGTGGTTCTGCATCTTGAGGCACTTCAAGGTTTCGCATTATGAATGATATAATGGTCTTGTAATACAACTCGATTGTGTTTATATGAAGCGTATGATGATTGATGTCTAGCGAATACGGTTGTGGCTTTTTTTGTACGAAATGATCGTGTTTCTAGTTCATTCTTCCTTTGATTTTTGTATTGATTTTTTTTTTTGTTATATAATCTTTATATATATAATTCTTCCGTACGTGTGTTTGTCACTGATCTCCTCATAAACGGCGGGACCGATTTGGATGAAAGGTTTTCGTGTGTTTGACAAAACATGGAGAATGTTTGTATGCTTTGTTGTCAGTCGCCACCAGAGGGTACTGCAGTGTATCAGCTTCTATACCGTTCAACCCATCGCTATGAAAATGGGTCATACTATGTATTCGAGTGTGAAAAATAAAATAAATAAAATAATAGTAAATTATAATAACAAATATAAATAAATCGAGTATGGAATTCGATGTGGAAATATCCACTTTATTGTCCCTTGCCGCCAGAGGGTGCTGCAGCATTCATCTTATAGACTGTTCGAACGATATCCATGAAAATGAGTATGCAACTGTATTGGAACATGGAGAATAGATTCTCGATGTAATTTTTTTTTACAATGCATTTTTTTTTTTTTTTTTTTTTTTGGCAGGACTGTGCAAGCCGTGTTATACTAATATTTATATATACATTGAGAGAAAGATGAAATGCTGCGTATAATTGTTATTGCTGTAAAAAAATGCTGTAAATAATGTAAACTGGTATACCTGCGATTCTGTTTAGAGTTTTGAACAGTCAACCTAAAAATATTCGCTCCAGCTGAACTGTCCTTTCCTTAAAAGGGGAGGGCATCCACCCCTCGTAGAACATCACTCCACCCACCCATTCTTTTCTCGACGCGTTTCACTTTTCCAAAATAGCGCCTTTTGTCTGCGGCGTGTTGTCACTTTTCGCAAGAAGGAATCCCGCTGACACTCGGAGCGTCACGTCTTGTCAGGGGGATATCTTCGCCATGTCTTCGAATTTTTATAAATATAAAAGTATAATGCAAACAATAATAACGATATTAAAAGAAGAGAGAGAGAAAGAAAAAGCGCGTGACCCCAAAGACGTCTTTTCTTGAATCCAAGGTCAAAAGGCGCACACAATGGCGGGGCCGGATGACACATGCCCATTGTGCCCCTCGGTCTTGCGCATCTTGGGAGGGTGTGACGCTCACGTTCTGCCATCTCCATTCTTCTCTCTTTTTTGGGAAATAATGGAATAAAAAAAAAAGGTATTCCTTAATGTCGCAGTGTCGGTCGAAAGTGCAACCGCCCGTCCGGCTTCGCTCTTGCGCATGCACTCTGCCTTTTGTTGTTTGAAGAAGAAGCATCTGAACTTTTCTTCTTTGCGAAAAATGAATCTGCTTTTGACCACTCAGCTTCGTGTAATTGTGGTAGTAAAAGTAATGCACTCACATAAGTAGCGTCTTATTTTTTAAAACCATTAAAAGGGTATATTAATAAAAGCTTATGTCTCTTTTTTTAATATACAGGGTGACTATAATTAAAAAGTTCCACTTTCAAAATGCTATCAAAAAAGAACCCCTCGACACAATGAGTTCACATTTGAACTGAAGGTACTCCAAGAATGGGGAAATGGTACAACATCAAAAAAAAAAAAAAAAAAAAAAAAATTCCAGCGATTATTCCCACCCAATTGGGTAGGACCTTGCCGTGGTGGAGGGGCTTTCTACTCACAGAGTCACAACTGTTGAATAACTTGGAAGTCCTTTTTCTGTCAAAAAAAAAAAATCGAAACCATCCAGCACATGGAACACTACAGTTGGTTTAGCTTGCCACTCATGCTCAATACGTTGTCATTTCGATTCAAACTGTCACTGGCATCCGATTCACTTTCTGTATACCGCTTACAGCGCCCTCTATTCATACACTTTGGAAATTTTTTTGGATGCCGTACCATTTCCCCCTTCTTCGAGTTTCTTTAGTTCAAATGTGAACTCATTGTGACGAAGGGTTCTTTTTTGACAGCATTTTGAAAGTGGGACTTGAATTATTCAAATTATATATACAGGGTGATTATATCTAGAATTTATATTCAGAAACTGGTTAAAAAAATATTTTTAAACTTGAAAATTAAAAAAAAAAAAAGATTTTCAAATATTGAAAATACACATCGAATAAAAAAACGAATGGTGCATTGTCCCTGGTATTAATTTACATTCATCGATATTTGGAAACGTTTTGGTATTTCTTTTATACTGAAATTTTTTAAATTTATAATGGCAATTTAATTTATAACTCAATATCAGAAACAACTATTTTATTTTAAATAATTTTACTATGTTCTGTATTTCTAAAATTGAGAAATTATGCAACATGTATTATTACTTAATTGTTATATCTTTGAAAAATTACTATAAATATAAAGGAAAACAAATAGGTGAATACGAGTCATTTATGAAATTTCGACAAGCAGCATAATTAGCCGTTCAAAAATTGAATAGTTCGTTGTCATCTGTAAAGAGAAAATTCCTCTCGGTGAGGATGAAAAGGCTTGTTAAATAACCATCTCCTTCGTTGTTTAGATTTCTTTTTCAACACAACCTTTTGTTATTTATAAAAGATTTGACTTGTTGATTCTTGGCTTACCCGATTTCTGCAGCATTTAGTGCGGAAAACAACTTAGCAACTTAAAACAACGCCGAAAGCAATGTGATAGGCCATTTATCTTTTGTGTCCAGAATCGAAGAGGGGATGAGCAGGGGATGCTTCACATTCCTCACCACCCGCAGCCAAGCCTTGTGGCCGAAATATGTCCGGAAGGGTTACTTATCTGTGTTTACTATCCATTCCACCCGCTGACCACCGTCGGACCCTGGACGGCGCCGGAACACTTTCGAAAACATTTCCCCACTGATCCTCCTCCCATTTATGGAAGGACGACTTTTGCCAGGTGTTGAAAGTGGATGAAGTTGAATAATCATACATTATATATATATATATATATATATATATATATATTGAGGAGATATTAAAACTTACTGCCCGCATCTGGGACCACATTTCCGGTATTGTTATGATTGAAAGCTGAGGGGAAAAAAAAAAAATATTGGTAAGAATGTTCGGGAGAATTAAAAGGGTGCTAGACACGAGGGGGTTACGGGGGAATTTTTCCTAGTTTCCTTTTTGCATTGTTATTCAGTGATGTAGAGTTGCATTTTTGAATTTGTAAAAGAAATTTGTTAACAAATAATTTTTATATGTTTCTATTCCTTATAGAATAGTAAATTCATCAGTCACAAATTATGCAAATCATTATGACTCTCATTATTAATGTAATTCTGTGGGATTAATGGTAATTCAATATTGATTTGCCACATAAACATAAGTAGGAATCCTGGAATAGAGTAGTAATAAAATAAGAGCGCGTCTCCATATTTTCTAAAGATTTAGTTTGGCTTATCGCACTACTGTCATTTTGTGCACACTTTAGGCTAATTAGATCGGGGCCTATAGTTTAACGTGGATTCCCAATCACTCGCATCCATGCCTGAATCTGCCAGAGTGCTAGCCAATTGGCCATCAGGCCGCCTACTCTAAAGGAAAAGAAAGGTCGTGGTAAATATACACTCAAGAGCCAAAACATTATGACCACCCCTACATTTTGCAATGAACTCGCCTGGATGACGTGATCAGGTGGAAGTGGTATATAACTGGTATTAAGTGGTGGTATTAATCCATGCCAAGGCGGGTTGAAGCTGTGTTGCGCGCCAAAGGTGGGCCAACTCGTTATTGACAGGTGGTCATAATGTTTTGGCTCTTGAGTGTATGCCGTCCTTTCTGTACTAGAGTGGGCATAGCATCGCCCCTTAGCTCCTTTTCCCTGCATTTATATAGAAAATGGAAACATGTTACGAAGTGCTTCTGAACATACTTCTTCTCCAAGTCATACAATTATTTAAGTATGTCCTTACCAAAGATAAATATATACTAAAAATATTTTGTCGATAACGTGATCATTATTTTGTATGAAATATAATGGACAATTACAGAAAGTTCATATACATGAATATTTTATGTTATTAAAATAATTTTGGAGTGTAAATATTACACATGAAAAATAATTAAAAGAATATACTTGTCAAACATTTTGAAAAACTAAATTTACATTTATTGACAGCAACAGCATAAAGTAGTAATGGAAAAAAATAAATATTGTAGCCAAAAAACCGTCATGTCATCACCGCCTGTGTTAAACTACAAAACCCTATCGTTTATCTCCAAGTGAGGATCGGGCTTGTCTCACACTGGCAATATCACTGCTGTTTTTATTAGTCCTGTATGAGTTCTGTTGTATTTATGATATGCAGCAGTCCATTGGAGACAGCCCCTCACCCAGGCTGGAGGTGGGAAAGAATCACTCGTCGACTTAAGTCCTGCTAGTTGCAACAGGCCTTGTCTGCCTGAGAATAAATTCTTTCTGCGCATACTTCTCATGAGATTGCATGTATGATATATATATGCAATCTCATGAGAAGTGCGCAGAAAGTGTACCATAATACCCCTCGTATTTCATCTGGTGATACTGATCACAAAGACGTTGACAAGACCCAAGAAAATTTGCTCCTGGTTGGCGCTTTTTGGGGCGTGAGTTGGCTATAAACAGAGTCAATAACTGTAAATTGGACCAGCGATTTTTCCTAGTATGAAGCATTTCACATATCCTGAAGTTATAAGGGATACCTAAATAATCTCTTTCAAGTTTTAAGGAATCGAAACTGATGTTGTAATTCAGTGCGTTTATTTTCTCTTCACCGCGACTGCCTCTGATCCGTTAAAAATTCAGAACAAAAGCAGCCTTCTTGCATCAGCCTATTTATGCATGAAAATCACTATTTCCACCTTACCCCCTGTATTCTCATGAAACAAACAGAAGCCTTGTTTGTTTAAAGGTTCCATTTCCGAACTGCACAAGAGGAAACCAGAAAAAACCTCCCACCAGGTATCCAGGTATCATGGCAAACCACAATCGCCTCTTTCTCACAGCTTGCAAGCTTGCCAGCAGGAATCAAACTCGCTGGATACTTCATTTGTGCATAAACAAAATAAATAAGCAGTAATTCTACCGATTATTTATTTTGTTTATGCACAAATCTGAATCAAAGCATATAAATATTTAATTATAGTGGCGCTGTAACCACTTTAACTCCCCAATGAGTTTTAGTTCAGAGAAATGGATTGCCACTGAAAGCACGTTATTTGGGTGGGTTGGAGTTCCGTTTTGAATGTGTAGTAATAAAATAGCAGTGAGAAATTGAATTTTTGATCCTCTTCTTCTTTAAGAAAGTGCAGGAGTGATAGGGTTCCGATTCGTTGCCATTGCAATTACTGTTTATAAAAATGAGGAGCCTCAGGGCGATTGTGTAGCTTCAATGGTCAGGCTGCCTGTGAGGGGGCAGAGTTTCTCGTCTTTTTCTTTGATACGCACACAAAATGCGTTGCAATAACCCCTAAAGTTCTTCTGGAAGGCAATGTGTGTGGGTTCTGGTCTTCGGTACCACAGGTTTCGGGGTCGAGTTCTGAAGATGTTTGCAGTGGTTCGGAATCCACTTTAAACCGTAAGTCTCGGTCTAATATATGTTTGAGGACGTTGCGGGATAGTGTGACTCGTGCTCGTAGCTTATCTTCAAGCTACTCGCACCCCCTGGATAGAGCTCAATCAGTAAGAGCTGTGCAGCCCTTGCTTATGGCATAAAGATGAACTGTCTCTGTATTTGCCAGCTGCATTAGATTAAAAAAAAATGGAAGGCAATGTCCTATCACCATTGTGTTTTGGCAAAACCGTCGGTTACACACGTCGTCGTCGTAGCACACGAGAGCCAAAAATCTTGAACAAAGTATCATTTTCATTCTTTATTTAATTTGAATTTTCGGCTTAAAATACTCAAAAATAAGCTTTCACTAATAGCTTAAATTTAATGTAAAATATATTTCCGCTTATATCCGGATTTGTTTCGTTTGCTTATAATGAAATAAAAATATTAATAAATTATGATATTTTGAGCGAGTGTCATTAAATTTTAATGATTGTGAAAAATGTGTGTGTATTGTCAAAACAGCTTCTCATTATGTGACGAGTAGTTGTCTGTCATTTCATGTTTAAGATATTTTCTCATTTATTACATGTTTATGACACGTTCGATTTTAAACTAATGTTTCTTTTTTTTTTTTTATTTTTCAGGTAAGTACTCATTCCTGCATCTTTTAATGCTTCCAAGAAATAGATTACTGTGGGGTAAGACTTTTTAATTTATTGTAATGATTGACGAGCGGGAAAAGCTTCTATCATAAAATCTGTGTTTAATAATAATTGCTTTTTTTTTCATCGCTATCTCATTTAATTTAATATACAGGGGAATATAATTAAAGTTCCATTTTCAAAATGCTGTCAAAAAGAACAATGAGTTTAAATTTGAACTGAAGATACTGGAAGAAGATAAAACGGTACGTCATTCCAAATAAAGTTCTAAAGTGTATTCGCTGCCGAAAGAAAGGGAATTTGGCTGCCAGTAAAAGTTTGAATCGAAATGACAACGTATTGAGTTGCACATTCAACCTACTGTAGTGTTCGATGTGCTCGATTACTTCGGTTTTCGGACGGAAAAAAGGACTTCCAAGTCATTCAACTTTTGTGACACTGTGAGTGGAAAGCCCATCCACCACGGTGAGGTCCCACCCAATTGGATGGGAAAAATCGGTGGAACATTTATTTGATGTCATAACCGTTTCCCCCTTCTTCAAGTATCTTGAGTTCAAATCTGAACTCATTGAGACGAGTGCTCCTTTTTTCACAGCATTTTGAAAGTGGGTCTGTGGGAAAAATTTATGGGAAAGACTTATAATCACCCTGTATTTTTGTAAAAAAAAAAAAAAAAAAAAAAAAGTAGTAATAGAGTTGAAACATTCTAGTTGCCACGATGCCAAAATAGCAGTTAGTTACAGAATTTGGCTGCCCTCTTGAACCAGACTGTTTTTTTTTTTCGAATAAATTGTCTTCATTTCAACGGAAATAAGGCAATAATGAAACATATTCACATGTTTGTACTGATTTCTTCCAGAAACATTTTGTTTCTGCACGATTTTTCTGGTCCCATTGTGATTTTGCTCTCTTGATGTGTGCGGTCCCAATGTGCACACATGGATGAATTGCGACAAAAATCTCCAGCATTGTGATTTGAAATCGCTGCAGCTCCATGAATAGCCTGTCCTTTCCCAAGAAAGGCTGCGACCAGAATGGAAGTTTCGAAATTGTCGCGCTGCACGAAGGGCCCCTCTGTCTGCGATGCGGAGTCACGACGCTCTTCCCACGAGAAGTGCCCGGCTCTCACGTCAGCCTCTTCACGATATCTTAAGAGAAGGCGCGAGTTTTCTCTTTTCTTTTTCCTTATCCGTAAAATGTAGAATGATTGGAGGAATCTTTCACGAGATGGAAGTCAGTTAGAGAAAAAAAAATCTATATCTAAAGTGAAATGATGGATTAACAATGCTTTATCAAAATACTGATTCACAATTATTTTTATATATATATTCTTCTGTACATGTGCTTGTCAGTGAACTCCTCCGAAACGGTAGGGCCGATTTGGATGAAATTTTTTGTGTGTGTTCAGTGGGTCCCTGAAGGGTTTTAGATTCACAATGGGACCCGATAGGTGGCGCTACAAACGATATATCTTTATGTATGTAATACTTCTGTTCCTCTATAGTTTGTTACTGAACTCCTCCCAAACGGCTGGGCCGATTTTAATGACATTTTCTTGTGGAATTAATTGGGAATCTAAACTATTCAGTGTCCCAACTTGGATGATTTAGATTCCCAATTGGATCCGGTAGGTGGCGCTGCAATAGATATACTTCTGTTTGTGTGTTTGTCACTGAATTCCTCTAAACGACTGGACCAATTTGGATGAAATATTTTGTGTGTGTTTGACAAAACATGGTTAATGTTTTTATGTGATTCCCTTTGTTGTAAGTCGCCACCAGAGGGTACTGCAGATTATCCACTTCTTTATCGTTCAACCCATCGCTATGAACTGGCCATTACCCACACTACGCACATAACCAACGGGACACAAGAGTCAAACTATAGAATTCATGGTATATACATCCCAAACTCTCCAGAATCGAGATTGCCGTTCTTCGGAGGAGGGGCGTCGATGATTGCCAAGGAGTGCAGGTTTGACGCTGCTGGGCTTCATGTCGCAGCTGCTTGCTGTCGGAGCAGACATCGAATCGAAAGAAGTCAACGAACACGTAAAAGTGTTGAGAGTGCGGCCAAACAGCTGCGAGACCTGACACAATGACATGGTTTTTTATGGGCAGCACTTTTGCAGCGGCGGCAGCTAGATACATAAATGAGCTCGGTTCTTTGACAGCGGCGAAGACTTACAGCACGTGTCTTCGCTCGCGGAGCGTTGATTCCCGATAGATTCCCCCACACATTGAAGGGCGAAAAGAAAAAGTTCAACTTAGATCTTTATGGAGAGACACGTTTATGGGGTCACTAAATGTAAACTGTAATAAATCACTACTTGTGATCAAATAAATACTGATCGAAAAGTTCATATAGAGTATTAGATTGAATGAGTATTTACCAAACTCTGTAACTTGTGTCTTTTTTTCTTCTTTTCTCCCCCTTCTTTAAATCAAATGTCACAGTGTTTGATCATAACATGGGTCTACCAAGAATATATCTTTTTCACAATTAGGCTCCTCCTTTATGTTTCTTTTACGCACTGAACAAATAATAATAAAAAAAAAACAATTAAATTTACTAACTATGTTACTATTTTCTCACACGAAACGTCTTTATCCTCTCTTTCTGTGTCATATATATACATGTATGTATATATGTATAAAAACTTTTAAAAGGAATTATCAAAATTCCAAACAATTTACGGTAATTGATAATTCTAACGAATTTTTGATGTATTAATGCTTTATTGCGTGCAGTACATTTCGTTTTCATAGAAAAAAAAAAAAAATGTGAAAATTTGCATATTTCTGGGCAGGGTATCAATATTGGACAGCACATGGGAATCTCGAGCCGCAGAATAAAAATATTAAGCATGTGAGTTTAGTAGCTCCCCATCCCCCAAAATTTGTTAAAGCAATCTCACAAATTAAGCTGTATGTTTTCTGTTCCGATGCAAAAAAATTCTCTCATTTCTTGGAGTAAAATTGGCCAAACAAGGTGATTCGATGACGATTGGGACAATGTGTGTAAAACTGTCTCGCATGGATAGCTAGGTTGCCTAGTGAGAGTTTTTCCGGAGAAGTTTCGAGAAAATGGAATTTGTAAGTGGAGGGTGTGTTAGAAGAAAAGGATTGTGTAACTAAAATATGCAACCCCAAAAAACAATACAACAATTATTAGAAAGTTAAAAAAATTATTTCTTTTATATTTGTTTGTGCATTATGTTAATAGAAAAATCAAAGGGTACGGAATAATTAGACTGTTAAAATAAGGGGAAAATTTAAAATTTGCTAATCGTAATCCTTAAATGGGTTGAAATATAACTTATGCACATTTTCACTTCTTACTGTAGAAATGCAAAAGCATTTAAATGCTTTCAGTTATTGATAGAGTGGACGGAGGAGTTTGGTTTCTCTTTTCGAAAAACATGATGCAATTTTAAAATGACATTTCCGATTAATTAACGAAATGTTTGATCATGTGTTTTGATCATAGCTAAATGGGAAAGGCCATTCTGCATGATTAAGATGTCTGATCTTTTATTTGATTTAAAATCGGAAATGGTGTTTATAGAGAAAAAGAATTACTGTTATCGTTAGCTTTGAAATGTATGACAACTGCAGCCTGAGCTAATTAAAAAAAAAAAAAAAAATTTATTTTAAATTTTATTGATTAATTTAGGTGACATAATTCTTATTTTCAAAAACACATCGAAGTTTATATTTTGAAGAAATATTTTTCATAGTGAATAGCTGCCTGATTGCCAATTGGCTAGCGCTCTGGCCTTCGGTACCACAGGTTCCAGGTACGAATCGTGGCGGTGGTATGGATGTTTGTGAGGGTTCGGAATCCACGTCAAACTGTAGGTCCCGGTCTGTTTAACCTAAAGTGTGTACGCGATGACTGTAGAGCAACACACTAAGTCAATCATAGTGAATATATGAAAAATAATTAATTATTCATTAATTTTTATTAGTATTTATTTGCTTAACATCAACACTACTGAAGTTAAAGTGTAAAGAAAAAAAATGATTTTTTTTTACAAGTGATGAATTAATTCATTAAATTTTCAGAATCAATTAAAATTCCGTTCTTTTGTAAAACATTTGTTCATGCATTGTATTGGAAATTTCTTTGTTTAAGTTACATTAAGGTCTTAAATAGAGAGTTTTTGCATAACGTTTTTTATCGTACGATATTTTTCTTCCTATCGCACATGCTCATAGGAAACATTGTACCTATTGCGCATGCGTATCTCTAATACTGCACTACTGAGCTATTCCTATGAGCATGCGCGCCAGGAAGAAAAAAATATCGGACGATAAAAAAACGTTATGCAAAAAAACTCTCTAAAGGAAATTTTTTTATTATATTTCGTAATTGAAATTTATTTTAAAAGGAAAATAATAAATAAATAACGTCAATTTTTTTTTTCCTTCCGTAAAAATGTGCAGATAAAAATTTTATGTATGCCATATATTGAGTTTTATTGAACTCTACAGAAACAAAGACCAACAGTTTTTTTCCCCTTTTTTTTTTTATTGTAAAAGCAACCTGTTTTAAGATCTAATGAAGTTTTAGAACTCTGTCCCAAATTCGATTTTGTAATGAGTTATTATTTTTATGTAGCTTCCCACACCAAACTAAAAGTGTAAACTACCAGTAATTGGCTAACCCTTTTTTTTTTTCAAGATACAACATAAAATTTCTTTTATCGTAAAACTTAGAAAAACGTGCTTCGAAACTTCAGGCGAAAAGAAGCATTCGCTCAAACAGATAACGAAGGCAGAACAGTTTTTTCCTCCCTTTTGTTTGGCGTTATTATCCCTCTTGGCGACGTCGTGTTTTCTTTTTGGCGAAACGGAACAAAGGCAACCTCTTCGGGTCGCCATAGCAACAAGCGGGAAGTAGGTACTCAATGAACAAGTTTTCTCTGGGACTCTATTAGAACAAAACTTTTTTTTTTTTCTTCTCAACGGATGCTGGTTTTGTGTGCTCCGCGTGGGTTCTTCGAATGTTTTTATGGAAATCGCGGAATGTTTTTTTGGCGGATGGGGGTGTGTGTGCATGTTTTGAATCTTTCCTGTTCTCCCGATAGCTGCAGCGATTGTTCGGATGTGTTTATTTTTGAACAATAAACGGCGTGTGTTTGCGTTCGGCCTTTTTGTGATCCACCGTCAATCGGCGAAAGTCGGTTTGTTTGACTAACTTCTTTTTCCCTCAAAAAAAAGGCTTTCTGTTTTTAGATATTCTGTTGCTATGGAAAGAAATTGATAATTTTCGTTCTTTTAATGTTTTTTCATACAGTAACGTTACCGAATTTTCTAAAATGAGTTTTGCTTAATACATGCGATTTACTAGAGATTTTGTATTAAGGCAATTTATTTTAATTACTTCATTATTGGACAGAATTATTCATTTGCCAGTGATGAAATGAAATATTAAGTGATTTGATTATTTTGTATGCAATTATTATATTTTCAAATTCTTAAAATTTATTTAATTTTAATTATTTTGAAAAATTATTATTTATTATTTTGAAAAATTGTTATTTACTATTTTGAAAAATTGACAATTTCAAGTATTATTTATTTTGAAAAATTGATAAGTTCTAACAGTAAAAATCAAGTGTGTAACTATTTTTGATTACGCCGTTAATAATTAGGCATTTTTATATATTGTTTGATTGAAAAACTTATTCGAAAAAAAAAAAAAAAAATAAAATAAGAGGTATTATGAAACTAATAAAGTATGTCATATGATAAAATTAACGCTTTTTGTTTTGGAAAATCCAATCATTAAAACTTTCCTTGTATTTCCAAGTGAATCAGAACTATTTTGTCTAATGTCATTTTCGTGATAAAATTCCTCCTCTGAAATTTGGCGTCGTTTTGGCGAGCAATCAAAGAAATCTCGGAGAGGACTATTTCTATTTCCGCCAATGGACCCCCTCAACGGTTTTCTCTCGAGCGACAGAGCATGCGCGTGACGAGCAGCTGTGAAATCTCACCTGGACTTCGTTCCACCGCACAAAACAAAATTCGTTTTTGGAACGACTGGCCGGCGATGTTGTGCAGCGACCATTGGCCGAGATCATTGTTGTTTTCTGTTTTGGAGAGTGTGGTTGACAATTGATTACTTGCATTTTCGGAAAAAGGATAAGTACACTGAAGAATTATCAAGTCAATTCCGTTTTTTCATGGAATTCATTATTCTTCAACGATTCTGTTGCTAGATGAAGAAAGTTCGTTTTGTGCAAACGATAAATAAAGTGTTGCCAATTTGTGCGAGTGGAATTATTTCAAATTAAGATTCATTTCCTGATATTTCGTTCTGATGGTATTCGTGTAATAGTGTGATATCGTTACGGGCTTGCTGATGCCATTTGGATTACATAAAATTGGAGGACATCCTTTTGGATGTGTTGCAAGGAATTAAAAGAACCAGCCATGAAGTAGTGGCATTGTGATGGAAATAAGTTAATTAAAGCATTTCTCGATATTTTATGCCTTCTAAATTTTTGTGTTGACTCGAGCGAAATCGAATCTCTTGGAATGCAATGGACAGGCCTCATCAGACGACCCTTTGTGCGTAATGACCATGTCTACTCTGAGCAATAGTTCGAGCGAGGATTTATCGTCTGTGGACAGAGACCCCTTCCGAGGTCGCTTCGCCAGGGCGTTTTCAGCTCTTGCATGGGGCTGCCCCGAAACAATGTCGCCTATGCGGCCGATAGTGACTTCGAATGGGATACCGTGTCGGGTAAGGGCTGAAATTCTCTTTATTATTCAAAACTTTTATGATTAATTGCTTTATGCGAGACACTTATATATTAATAAATAAACTATATATATATTTATAGTAAACTGTATATACTGATATATATATATATTGATTTAGTTTCGTCAATACTATATTTGGTTAAGGACTTTTTCGTGAAGGAACTTCTCCAACTTTGTTTTTTTTTACTCTATCAATTTTTTTAAGGAAAATATTTTAATAGTTCGGTATACTTTTAATTGAAATTAGTTTCTGCATACAAAGCCTTTTTTTTTTTTTTTTTTTTAAATCTCATTATTCAAGAAATGTGGACCTTTTTTATTGTTATGTCATTAAATAGATCATATTGTTTATTTGTTAACTATAACATTGCTTAGTTGCAGTTTGTTCAAATGCATATTGGATCTAATGTATACTACTTAATTAAAATCAAATAACTCTTTTAATTAACTAAATAACTCTTTTAAAGTATTTCTAATAAATTAAAAAAAATATAGAAACAGAATATATCATGACTTATTTAATTCCGCTTGAATTTTATAAATCAATTGTGGATGTTTTTAAAAATTACATTTAAAAACATCTTCGACGACCTAAGAAAAAAATTTTGACTTTTATTGAAATATAATATAAATTTCAAAATGTTATTTGTTTTCATGTTGAGTGACACTCTTAAGTGATTTCATATAATCTTTACTATTTTAATAAAAATGAATTAGTTTTGAAGGGTATATTTCGGATCCTAAATCGATTTGTTCTTATAAAAGTAAATAGCAAAATGTGGTGAAATACAGTATGAGATGTGATATTTATTGAAAAAAAAAAATTCGTATTGTAGCATGCCTTTGCATTGCAATTTGTTAATGCTGATGTTATTAAAATAACTATATCTGGCAAGGTTTTGAAAGAGACAAGATTAGCAATATCCGCACATTTGCATCCTTTTGACACACTTACAATGTGTCATGTCCTATCCATTCATTCATTCATTCACTGCCTGATTTCTCCTCTAAACTTTGATGTTGTCAGAAGAAAAACTGCTGTAATGTAACTACATTCTGTTAAAACATAATATCGAAATCTGTTATTATATTTTTGGATATGCTTGTAATAGATTTATTTAAATTTTCTTTTTTTTTTTTTTTTAATAAAATAATTTAAGAAAACTCTTTATAATATAATTTGTCATCATCTTCAATGGGGTGGCCGAGACCCTGGTGGGCCGAGACCGTCTACCTATTGGCAGATTCCTGAACATATGTTTTCTTTTTATTGGGTAGGGTTGTCTGGCCTACGCTCAACGTTCTACAGCCGTATGAAACCGGCACCTACGGTTTAAAGTGGATTCGAACCACTACAAACATCCAAGGCATCACCAGGACTCTACCCGAAATTACCGAGTGCCAGAGCGGCCATCATTTGGCCATCTGCCCCAATATAATTTATAAATAAGAATATTTTTTAAAGTAATTTTTTAAGATTTAATGAATTTATTTATTATTTAATTAACCAATTTTTTGAGGGGGGTTAATAAAATAATCTTTTATGTTTTTGTTTTGAAAAACTAGTTGTGTAATGGAGTAGCCTCAATAATCACATGAAACTCCCAACAAGGGGAAAGTTGCAAGAGTGTCCAGCGTTTACTTTTATTCTGTTGTATGATGATTCAATTGATGCATTAATCATAAATTATAAATATAAATTACGTGATTAAATAGACAAAGTCAGTTGCTATTATCTTAGGGTTTTTTTTTTTTTTTTTTTTTGTTAACAGTCTTTTTTTTATAATGCTCAAATGAAGAAATTATGTTCATCAAAATAATTGAGTCATCTTTTTTTTATATACAGGGGGATTATAATTAAAGTCCACTTTCAAAATACTGTCAAAAAAGAACCACTCCTCACAATGAGTTTACATTTGAAATGAAGATACTTGAAATAGGGGGAACGGGACGGCATCCAAACGGTATGACATTCCCGCTTCTTCAAGCATCTTCATTTCAAATGTGAATTCCTTGTGACGAGTGGTTCTTTTTTGACAGCATTTTGGAAGTGGGAGTTTATTGGACAAAGTACAGGGTGATTATAATTAAACTTCTGTTGATTGTGTAGGTGTTTATGTTTACCAGAAGTTATGTATGGTCATATTTTTAGTAAATATTCCTAAAGTGGATTTACCAAACTTTTTTTTTAAAAAACTGAATGTTGTTATGCCCATCTGTAAAAAATATAAGTGATTCAGTTCATATTTTATTTGATTTGCAAAAGATGTTTTTCTTTTAATTACAAATAATTTTGTGTTTTGGTACAGGGGGATATTGACAGCAAACCGCAATCATCGACACGGAAGGGTAGTCGGTGACTTGTCGTTGTGCGCGAATCGGGTTCTCACGGCGACGTGTTTTTATCTCACGGTTCGGTGAAACTTTCTCCCAATCGAGAGAAGTGCGCGGGGGAGGGCTAATGGGCGAGATTTCCGGTTCGGGCCCGAAAGAGGAAGCTGCTTAAGCCGAAAATAACCCTCGCAATTGCTATCCATTTTTTCCTCCTTCTTAGTTGACGCACAATGGGAGCTCGACCCCAAAATTGAGACTTCTGTCATCTTGGGTCGCATCTGGGCGGCAATAAAATAAGAGCTCGTGTTGCCAGGACAAACATTATCCTGACGTTGTTATACAACTCACGTGATTTTTTTTTACAATCACTACTGCCCACCGTCAAGAGTGACATCATGGCTGGTCACTTTGCTATTCATTTGTACCAGACTGGTCGTATAGCATATGCGATGATAGCATGGCAATTTTTGCCTAAAAGTGCCACTGTGCATGTTTCTTCTCGTACCCCTGACCCGTCATCTCCTCCATCCACTTCTACTTTACCTTCAACACCAAGGCATACACATTATAAAACTAAGAGCCAACATAAAAAGAAAAATTTGACTTCCACTGCCAAACCCTCCTTTAAATCTAAATCTACCAATGATAAAACAAACCCTTGCTGAACTCAACAAATATTATAACAACGACAGGTTTCAGGCATTGGCGTCTTTTGTTAGTCCCAATGATGTAAAGAAAAACAAATCTCTCACGGAACACCCCGATACAGCAAATTCAGACATGTTGGTATACGATGCCACTGACATGGTTCTAGAATAAACAAATTTTAATTCGATCATTATCTGATTTTATTTGTATTTATACATTTCGTCTTATCTTGCAATTGTCATTTTTAGTCTTTTAACCATTCTTGATTTGTTACGGTTTTTACCTGCCTCCATTTATGAAGTTTATTTTATTTGATTGTTTTTATGGCCTTCGCAAAACATACCGTTGCTTGGCGCAGTATAGCCAAATCTGGCTCTTGTGCCATTAAACCCCAACAACCAACCAACCATGGCAATTTTTGCCTACCATCTTTACTCTTGGCTATGACTTCTCTATGCTGTTGGCGCGAAGATTAGTTTGGTTTGTCGCCCTGCGGTCATTTTGTGTACACTTTGGGCTCATTAGATTTGGACTTCCAATTTAACGTGGATTCTGAAACACTCGCAAACGTCCATATCACCACAAGGATTAGAACCTGGAACTTGTGGTACAAAGGCCAGAGCGCAGCCAATTAGCCATCAGGCCTCAAGAGAGTCTGGAATCGGATCTTAATATCGATTCCTTCCAACATACTCGACTGTCGACTCTTTATTCTGGGCTCCGACTCCGGACCTCTGGTATGAAAGCTGATTTTTACTTGAAAAGCACTCTCTGATCTTCAAATCGAAAAGCAGTTCTTTCCGCCTCATCGATTTTTTTCACTGGAAGTGCTGCCGAGTCGTGATTGCGAGAAGATTTTCGCAATAGAAATCAAAAAGTACTTCTAAGAAAAAAGCGAATGTTTGTTGTGTCGGGTAAATATAATGACATAAATTAATGTAAGATGGATTTAAATTTCACGATGGAAAAAACTTTTTGCAAAGGACATTTTCTTTTAATCTTAAGATTTGGGTTTAAAAATATGAAAGGATATCGTTTAGTTGCATTCTTTATTGAGTTTAATCTTGCAGGAGAGGAGCTGAGTATTTGCTTAATGAACTCTAGGAACACAGTTTAAATTTTCCTCTTAAAAAGAAAGAGAATATGAAGAAAATACACGAAACTGTTTCGAAAGATGTGTAAAAAAGACTAGTTTAAAACTTATCCTAAAATAGATGATATTAAAAGGTTTGAAAAAGGAATGGGTTGTAGTAGCTTATACATGAATAGAAAGGTTTGTAGATACATTCAGATATGACTTTTTGTTGGTTTAAGTGACTTTCACATCTAGATTTCTCCATTTTTCAAATCTAATGCTCAACTTAATTGAGGAAGGAGGGAAAAGGAATCATTCATTTTCGAAAAAAGGAAGACGGCTGATTCACTTGAAATGCGCTTAATCGATGCACCCCCTGTCGAGCAGAACGTTGCCCAAATGAATACAAATTGGCTCCTGATGACCCCTCATCATCATTTTTATCTATTACCTGGCCATTTTTTCCCCTCTCAAATTGAGTAAATAAAAATGCATGTTCCTGTTCACGAGCATAAAAATCGAAGTTGTTGAGTGGCGATCCGATCGCTCTGTGAAATTAAAAAAAAAAAAATTATTTTTTTAATGCTTCAGTAAATGGGGTGGCATCAGTGATCAACCACGTCACTTCTAATGAAGCGCAATCTGCTTTAAATCGAAGAATGAATTGGAAAAGAATGCTATAAAAATGATTCTTTTGTCCAAATCATTAACTGTGGTGGAATTTTGATGCATTTCGCACTTTCCGTAAATATCACGTAATCATTACTTTTGGTTTCGAATATGTTAAAGAATGTAAAAGAATCAAGGCTTCTTAATTAGTTGATTAATATTTTGATTGCTGGAGTTTTATGGTAAGGAAGAGGATGCATTTTTCAGAATCATAATAGCCTTTCGACTGAAATTTTACGCTTCACATGTTGAAAATATGAATGTACAGTGGGTACGTATTTGCACACATACAGTTTTGTTTACAATTTGCATTAAAAGTACAAAAATGGGCATTTTAAAAACACAATAACCTTATTCATCTAAAACTAATTTTAAAAATACAATAATACAAGTAAAAAAAAATTTTTGCAATAAAATTAAAATATCTTACGTCAAAAGTATTTGCACACTCAACTCAACTTTAGGAAATTTGCATTTTTTGCTAATTATTTGATATTTATCCCTGCAGTAAATAACATACGTAAGACGACTATAAAGGAAGATAGTGTCGATACTTTATCAGTTGATTGTTGATTTCACTTGTGATTTCACCTAAGAAATCTGAATTGCCGATCTCGTTGTGAGAAAAAAATTGTTTCTCTTCGTGAAAATGGCCTAAGTTATCGAGAAATAGGTGAAAAAGTAAATGTTTGCTTTTCTACTCTTGGTACATTATAAAACGTCACAAAGAAAGAAACTCTACATCAAATAACTTGCGGGACGCCCAAAGAAACTTTCACAGCGAATTAAGCGAAAAAATTATAAGAGAGGCACCAAAAATATCCATTTGTTAGTGCGCTAACATTAGCCAATGATATCGCTTCAACATCTGGAGTTCAAATTATGCCCAAAGTATTCGAAATGTCCTGCACGATGTACAAATTTATGGGAGATCTCCAAGGAAAAAACCTTTTATAAATGAACGAAATAGACTGAAGAGACTCGAATTCCAAGAAATATATCAATAAGCCATTTGATTTCTCTGAAAATGTCATATTCTCCGACAAGAGTAAGTTCAATATCTTTAAATCAGATGGCAGCAAATTAGTTTGGAGAAAGCCTTGCACTGCTTTCCATACTAAAAATGTATTACCTACAGTTAAACATGGAGGAGGCTCTGTTATGCATGGCTGGGAATTGGTAATTTGTGTTTCATTGATGGGAATATGACAGCTCCAACTTATATTAATGTGTTGCGAGATAACTTGCCACAAAGTGCAATAAAATTGGGTATCTGTAGTACTATTTTCAGACAATGATCCTGCAACTGCCGATATAACACGAATGTGGTTGCTTTATAATGTACCCAGAAGACTATGACTTAAATCCTTTTGACTCATCTGCACTTAAACAAGATTACTGAAGAGTGGTCAAATATTGACCCTACTGTTACAGAAAATTTAATTAAATCAATGCCAAGTTACAAGCAGTAATAGATGCTAATGGAACGCATACTAAATATTAGTTATTTGAAATTTTCTTATATATTATATTTCTTTTGTATTCATGCGGGTATGCAAATACTTTTTTGACACGAGATATTTTAATTTTGTTGCAAAATAAATTGTTATTTATATTATTGTATTTTTTCTGTTTAATTTAGGTGATTAAACTTATTCTACTTTGGCAATACCAATTTTTGTATTTCTTAATGCTTAATTTTATGATTTGCAAAAAAAATGTAAGTGTGCAAATACTTTTTGTACCCACTGTATGCCTATGAAATGAAAGTTTTCTTTCGCCTGCATTCATCTTAATTTTTAATCTTGTTGCTGTTGGTGTTTCTTATCCCACTAGGCAGCCAGACCAAGCCCACGAAATCGTATGGACTCATGGATAGAGTGAAAGGGGTGCAGTTTCTGTTAATTCCCGTAGGTGGAAGTCTGGACTGGGCTCAGACGTTCTTTCAGCGGACCTTATGGCTTAAAGTGGATTCCGAACCACTACTAATAGCGCATAGCACCAAAACTCAAACCTCGGGACCTGTGGCACCGAGCGCCAGAGCGTTAGAGACTCGACCATTCAGGCCCATTGCTATTGTTAATCTATTACTTTTTAGATTACGAATTTAGTTGTGAATACAATATAAAGAAGTGACATCCTGCAGTTGGTTTCGAATCCTTTTGAAAACTAGAATGGCTTTTAAAAGATTTTATTGGTCAAATAGGAGTAGGTTAACGATTAGGTTAATTTTGATTTGGTTTGTCGCTCTACGGTCATTTTTTGTGAACTAAAGAAGCTTCTAGTGTGACAGTTAAAGATTTATTACCCAAAATGGATTGTAGTAGAGATTATTAAAAATGAATAATTTTCCTGTAAACATATTCCTAAGAAGACATGGATAAAACGCTTCAATATTATTTTTTAGATGTGTTTTGATAATCAATGTTCATTCTTTTAAATGTTTCTTGATGTTATTGTTGATAGCAGTGGCAGATATTCCTAAATGCCTTGTTAATGAATTTTGGGCAAAATTTTATACTAAAAGTGTATTTTGAAACACAACTAAAGAAAATAAAAGCATTCCATGTAAAAATCGAACCAAAATCCTTCTAATAGGTCACTGAAAATCCAACTTCTACTCATGGATGGATCAAAGCTCTCCATGTTTTCAGGACTAAACTATCGCCTCTGCTTGGTATATTTATGTAAAATAAAAAAAGTTAATAAATAAATAAAAAATGAATAAATAAACTGCATTGCAGTTGCCGTTTAGATAAGCAATTCCCCCCCGATAGGATGCAAAAATGAAGCCTTTTGAGTGGGAGTCCCAAATTTTTGAATTTGAAATGTTCCCATATCGGGGGCAGGGAGCATTTCAGCCTTAAATGGTGCTCTTTTTGTATTGTTCGCGCTCCATTTGCTTGAAACGTCAGACAGGATATTTCATTTCTCCCTCCTCAATTCTTTCTGCCGGCCTTTTTACGAGGCTATTATCTAATTACTCGATTAATTGTTTAACGTGGATGCTTTTGCTCCACATTGCTCAGAGAAGAAGTGGGTCGGTGGTATGCTTCCATCTTTTTGGATTTGAGGAAATCTGGAGTAAATAAAAACGATCATTCATGCTCCAGTACAAGAACTATTTGAAGAGCTCAAACTAACAGTGAAGTTTCAGTTAATATTATTGAGTTTACTACATTTTGAAAGGTTTGGTGTGTCGCTCTACCATCGTTTCGTGTACACTTTAGGCTCATTAGACTGGGACCTACAATGTAATGTGGATTCCGAACCCCTCGCAAACCGAACTTCTCGAATCCCTCTCCTCGCGAACCCCTCGTCAATAAAAACAAACCTTAGCTTTCCAATTTGGATATTTGCATATCATAATGGGTGTTGCAGGTGAGTGTCTGTTATGATTGAGCGTGTTTTTGTGTTGGGTCAATTTAATTTTCGGGAATAAAACCAAACGATCCGCAGGTGTAAGTTGAACCAAAAGGGCTAACAACTTGAACTAAGAGTCTGGTTTGCTCCGCTATCAACTGTCAACTGTGCGTATCTAGGGATGGTCAATGAGGTCACTTAAAGTGAAGCATAGAAGCTGTTATATTAGATATTCCAAACTTCGCGCGCATCATGAGTTCACAGACTATAATTAAATTATTCTGCGAACTCTTAAATAAAACAGGCAATATCTGCCCTATATTCGAAAGGACTATCCTTTTAAAATCAAACTTCATTTTTCCTCATCCTTTCGACGGTTCATTCTTGAATAGAGGGATGCGCGCATAATGTTTTTTTTTAATTCGATGGTTTTTACTCCTTTGGCGATTATAAAATAAATCTATTTTGTAAAAGTGTGATACATCTGACGGGATGGAAAATATTCAAGGCGGGCCTCGGGTTGGCCACTCCTGTACTTCAAGTTGTCAAAAATACTTTGCTATGCAAAAATGATTCTTATAGTTATATCATTTCAATGGACAAATTCATTCCACACAATTTTCTCAATCCATTCATAATCATCATAGTACATAGTATGAACGGGCAATTTCGTCATTAAAATTTGGGCCAAAAATCTATATAAAAAAAATTGAAAAGTCGGGAATCGGAAACTTTTTGGCCGACTCCCCACCGAAGCTGTCTTGCAACTGCATAAGTAATGAATTCATATCATGCTATTGATTTGCATAATTATTTGCAGGTTAGTTTTCTCTCTCGATTCGATTTTTTTTTCCCTTCTGAATTCATTGAAGTCCATTCAGCCAAAGGAGTTGCATGCATGACAAATCACCCGAATGATTTAGAAAGTTTCCGATTTTAAGAAAAGGAGTAGTTAACAAAAAAAAAAAAAAAATATATAATGAATCAAAGTCATATGTATTCAGTTGTTTTGTCTTGCAGTTGATATATGTTAATTAATAAGAAAGTTTTATTCATTTGACAATGTCTTTCATTTGTGTCATTCGTTTTTTATTGCGTTTCTGCAAATATATTCTTTGTTCTTTATTTTTTTCTTCCGTTCTTTAAATCTAATAGATCTATCTATCTAGCTAGCTTCCAGTCCATTTTAATTTAACTGATTAAGGAAGAGTCTTTTTTGGCGCCGCCACCTCGGACGCATCCTGTTCGCATCCCAATTGGACTGAAAGCCTCCGTCTGCATTTCTTATTGTTTTCTGCGTTAATAGGTCGCCGCATGTATCGGCTGCATGGGCCGCCCTCTTTGATCCAGTGTGCACCGGTGCATTGACCCCCTCCCCCTCCCTCCGTCGTGTAGACACTCGCTTTCATGGAAAGGTGTGTTTTCAATTAGCATGATGCAATGGTATTTAGTATTCTGTCCCTAGATATCAAACATAACGGGAAAATACATGTTTCGTTGCGTCTTGCCCCACGTGGGATGCTATGCTCAAAATAGAACAGCTCGTAAATAGATTAAAAAAAAATCTTTTTTTTTTTTTTCAAAAATGGGATAATGAATTGAATGGTTAAATTTGGACAACTTTGGAGACATTTTTCGTTCACTATGAAACTGGACCTGACTCGTAGCAATGGAGGAGAGGTTTGGTTTGGTGTGTCGATGTACTGTCATTTTGTGCACACGAGGGCTAAACAAACCGGGACTATAGTTTAAAGTGGATTCCGAACCACTCACAAACATCCATTCAACAGCCAGGATTCGAACCTAAAGTACCAAAGGTACCCTAGGGGAAAAAAAAGAAATAGAGGTGTATCCATTTTGAATTGCTTTGTATTAACATTTTTGTATTCATATACTTAATTATTTATATAGTAAGTAATTTTTAAATATTTTAAGCTAATTTATATATTTTGAATGGCCAGTCAGTATTTTTATTATAATAAATGTTATTATTTGATTCTTGACATAGATATTGGAATGATACCTTGTAGTAAGTCGGGGACCCACCATGTATTGTAGCTGCCTGATGGTCAAGTGGCTAGCGCTCTGGCCTTGGTGTACCACCGACTTCAGGTTCGAATTGTGTCTGTGGCATAACTGTTTGTGAGGGATTCGGAATCCACTTTAAACTGTAGTTCCCGGTCTAATTAGCCCAAAGTGAGCACAAAAACGACAAACGAAACCAAACCTCCATGTATTGCTTTTTATGTGGCTCCGAAAAGATGCGACTTTGAGGTAGGAGGAGGAAGTACCTCTCCGTATCCGTGATCCATGCGCATGTCTTCCACTTCCTTTTCCGCTCGTTTCCCAGACTTTCTCGTCGTCACCTCGTGACCCTTTCTGACTAAGCCACCCACCTCCCCGCTCCAGTCCTAAGGGGTGCGAGGGTGGTGTCGCTTTCACCCTCCGCGGTATCCCATTTCAACTTAACCACTTAGATATGTCGAAAAAGGGGAGCACCTGATAGCTCCAAAGGGGCGTTCTGGGAGTTTCAGTGGATGAAAAAGTCTCGCTGTTTGCCCCTGGTGTGGTGTCGAATTTAGCTTGTCTTTTCAAATTACCTATAAAAGCACCGTTAATTTCCTGCCTGTAATGTGCGGATTATACGCTAAAAATTTTTAGGCTATGAAGGATAGGCCGCTGCGTACAATCTATAGGGATGTCTTTCATGGAAATTCCATAATTAATCAGTTCTATAATATCACCTGCGAAAAATAGTTGGGGGCCTGATGGCCTATTGGCTAGCGCTCTGCCCTTTGGTATCACGGGCTTCAGGTCCGTATCTTGGTAGGGGCATGGATGTTTGTGAGGGGTTCTGAATCCACGTTAAACTGTAGGTGCAGGTCTAATGAACCTAGAGTGTGCACAAAATGACCGTAGAGCAACAAATAAACCACAAACCGAAAAATGTTTTATAGCAAATAAAAGTTGAGTGAATTTGTGTGCAAGGGAAAAATAAGCTATTTTCCTTGACATAGGGGGAAAAAAGCACGACATTTGCTGAAGATGGAAGTATGCCGAAAAGTGATTGGAGTAAAGTTAAGTTCAGTTCGAACCACCGTTTGTGTGGAAAATAGGCGAGCGACCCAGGCGGACGGATTCAAACAGAACATCGTCATTGGTCGGAAAAATATTTTGGGAGGGCTTTTAAATACAATAATCTGTTTAAATCACAGTTCATAAGTAGAGACACTAAATTCTTGTTCAATAAAACCCTTAATAAACCTATTTGGGTCTATGGCTTTAAAACTTGGACTTAGGCGAGATCTGATGAGGTCTATTTGGGTCTATTGGAGCGGAAGATTTTAAGGGCTGTTCTCGGAGGTGTTAGGGAAAGTGATTGTTGGAGAAGACAGTACAACGCAGACATTTATAAATGCTATAAAGACCCGGATATATTATAAAATCTATTAAGATCAATAGATGAAACGGAGTCTGCTCATGTATTTAGACGGATTGATTTAAACCCTGTAAAGAGACTCGTTTTGGCAAAGCCACTGGGACCGAGAGGGCGTCCCGAGTTGCGATGGATAGACGCAGTTGAAAAAGATTTTTACTCTACTAAAGGCTAAGAATTGGAGGACCCTTGTTGCCCAGAGGAATGCATGGAAATCTCTTCAAAGGAAAGCCTTGTTTCACTCTAGGCTGTCGTGATATTGATGATGATGATTTAAATACAATGAAACTAATTTTAATTATTAAAGTTACTTAACGTAAAAAGAAAAATGAGATGAAAAAATGTCTCGCTAACTATTAAACTTTTTTTTTTTCAAAACTGCCTTGCTCACGTCTGTCTGACTAACATCCCTAACAAGTCATCGATTCGCCCGTTTCCGCTTTTAAAACGGATGTTTACCATTTCACACAATATCGGTTTTTGATTGGCTTTAAAAATATTCAGCTTTTGGGATAGATACTTCTGCGTATAATTTATTACTAAAAAAAAATTCAATTTAATAATAAATTATTTAACTAAAATAAATTAGTTAAAATAAAAAAAAAAATTAATTAAATAAAAGGAAGTAATTAATTAAAATAAAATAAAAAAGAATAAAACGATTAAATAAATTATGAAGAATGTAATTAAATAAATTAAGTAATTAAATAGAATTATTCTCAGTAATTTATTTAAAAAAATTATTTTTACACATGGAAGCTCTGTTTATTAAAACGACGCGACTTTCATTTATTGAGACACTGCAAACCAACTTTAAATTTCCTCTTATTAACTTAATTTTAAAACGTCTGCTGCTTGCCTATCGATAGCAGACACCTTCTGTAGATTTTGGCATTAGAATGGCGTAGAGGAGCCAAAAATGATTGCATCGCAATTCTGCCAGAAGAACTGATTCTCAACCAATAAGGGACCGAGTTATCCCAAGGAATTGATCCACTCGTGCGGTCACAGTGATCTGCCAATTTTAGGATTACCGAGCGGCTCATTCTTTTGTTCGAGTCAGGACTTCCTGGTGGGTGTCTTTCGAAAACTGTCTTCACACACACAAAAAGTGTTCCTATTCCAAGCAATTGACCACCCTTCTCAAGCTTAGTTGGTTCTTTCTTCTCAGTAAAAATTTTCTTTTTATTGAATAAGAGTTTGATTTTCGTCAATTTTTCTTCCTGTTTTGCGGACTGATGGCCAATTGACTAGCGCTCTGGTCGTTGATAACACAGGCTTCAGATTCGAATCCTGGTGGGTGCATAGATGTTTGTGAGGGATTCGGAATCCACGTTAAACTGTAGGTCCCGGTCTAATGAGGCCAAAGTGGGCACGAAAGGATCGTAGAGCAACAAACCAAACCTCGAAATATTTTTTTTTAAAAATTAACTCACACTTTGCTCACATTCCAAACTATCGAAGCTAATATATATTAATAAGCATAATAATCAAAGCTTTCTATTATAGCTCGTATGTACAAAATGACCGTAGAGCGACAAACCAAACCAATCTATCTTACAATTTCTTGCACTCTGAAGACTCTCCATTGATCGTAAGGATCCAGTTATCTCAAGGAACTGATTAATTCATACGGTCGCTGTATTTTAGGATTACTTACCAATTAAAATTAAATAAAATATGTGTACAGAAATGTTTATATTTTGAGATGATAGCTAAATTCACAATAGTATTGAATCACAAGGGGGTTTGGACAGCCCTAGTTTTGAGTTTGGTTTGTCATTCTAAGGTCATTTTTGCACACGAGGGTTAAACAGACCGGGTCCTCAGTTTAAAGTGGATTCAGAACCACTGCCAAACATCCATGTCACAGCCAAGATTCGAAGCTGAAGCCTGTGGTACCAAAGGCCAGAGTGCTAGCGATTTGACCACAAGGTCGCGTCTTAGTTTTGAATGTTTTTCTATCTCGCCCCAAGAAAATCTTTCCTGTAAAACGCTTGTTTAGATCGTCATCAATATACCATTAAACAATTAAAAGGGAGTGCTTTTTTCATTTCTTTTATGGTATTTTATTTAAAAAATTGTATTTCATTCTTCTTATTTTTTTTTCCTGTGGATTTATTTGTGTCTCCACACACCGCAGTATTGTTGCCAAGACTCAGTGCGTCCATATCAAACTAATCAATAAAAGGTGCATTTTTGAAGAGTTTTATTTCTTTTTTCTTTTGCATCAAAATTCATCTTTCAATAAGTGCCATCTGTATTCATACGGTACCCAGCCTTATTTCAGCGCCTCACTGCCGTAGATAAATACATTGTATTGGCGCTGATAAGATAGATTATCCGTTCGAATTTAGAAAAATCGTTACAACGTTTCCGAAAATTGTCTCGTTCTCAAAATGTATCTTTTTCTCGGGCCCGTCGCTCTATCTGATTATGATACCTCTCGTGCAATTTTCTTTTCGAATGGGTGACCTTGGGGAAGAGAGAACAAAAGATAAGTTATCTCTTGGGGTTTCAACCGTCATCCGATTAAGAGTACTTTCGCTGCTTGACAACAATGAACCCTCCCCGGTTGTGTTTGTTGTCGTCTGCTTGGAAGTCCCGGTGCTGCACAGAAAGTTCGTCACGTCCGAGCGACCCTCGGCTAGCGGAGGTGTCAGGGGGAGATTTTCGTCTGGCTTCATAAAGCACGACGCGGTGACAAGGGGTTTCTAAATCGCCTTTTAATTCCGGTGGCTTTTTTTTATTATCCCTGAAGGGCTTAGTCATAATGGTTGCAATTCTGTAAAATGACTGTGACTGGCTACTGTAATAGACTTGCATAAAGGTCTATGATTGCACAATTATTATAACAGGATCGTGAAAGGAGACACTAGTATTGTTTTGTTGTTGTTCTAATGCAGCTGGCAAATACTTAGACAATTCATCTTGATGCCAATAAGCAAGGGCTGCACCACTGTTGTTATTCATTCAGCACTACTTGAAGAGCTTGTAGTTTGAAGATAGGACACGGACGCGAGCAACACTAGCCCCCACAACTCTCTACGATCCTATTGCGGTTTAAAGTGGATTAGTGGCACCACCGGCACTCGAACTCAAAACCTATGGCACCCATTAGGTCATCAGGACCCTAATATCTATTACTTTGTACTGTGACTTACACTCAAGAGCCAAAACATTATGACCACCCCTACATTTTGCAATGAACTCGCCTGGATGACGTGGAAGTGGTATTTAAATGGTATTAAGTGGTGGTATTAATCCATGCCAAGGCGGGTTGAAGCTGTGTTGCGCGCCAAAGGTGGGCCAACTCGTTATTGACAGGTGGTCATAATGTTTTGGCTCTTGAGTGTAAGTCAAGCATTGAAGACTGTTTGATTATACACGCGCGTGCACGACACACATAAAGAAAACCTGGGTTTTTTTGGGGGAAAATGAATAAGATAAATTTTTTTAAATATTTTTTTAGTACATCATTTCAATATTTTTTGTGGCTGCAGCAACTGATTCCTAATTGTACAGAATTTTTATTTAAAAAAAATTATTTTCCTAATTTTTTTGTTTTCTTAATTTATTTGTGATCATTTTTTTTTTTTTTTTTCGTTTCATTCTAATTATGTGTAGCAACTGTTTATTTATTTATTTATTTTTTATTCTTAAAGAATTTAATTAATTCTTGCAATGTAACATATACCTTATCCTTTTTATTTCATTCTTATGTTCGAATATTTTCACGTTATAAGCCAAGAATGTTTAAAACTTTTTCAAAGGTAAAATAAGGAAGTTCACTTATATAAGGATAGATATAGAGATTGGCTTTTCCCTCAACCTATTGGTCAATTGCCTAGCACTTTAGACTTTGGTTCCACAGGCTTCAGGCTCTGTTCCTGGTGGTGTCATGGATGTTTGTGATGGGTTCGGAACCTACGTTAAGCTGTAGGTCCCGGTGTAATGAGCCTAAAGTGTGGACGAAATGAATGTAGAGTGACAAAGCAAACCAAACTGGGAATTCTGATTTCGTTTCAATGTAAATACTCGATTCAAATTTATTTATTAAACGAGATAGAGCAATAATAAAGTGTTCTACTAATATATATTCGATGATGTATTCCATATATTGAGCATGAATTGAATTGATTATTCTTTTGTTGGTAAAAAAATAATAGGTAATTATAATTAAGGCAATTTTTGACAAACTTCTGTATGGTAAATATACATAATGTATATAGCCTGCCATACTATTTAAAAAAATGAACTGATATCGCGTTGATACCATGATTGGAATAACTGTTGTGAATGAAACAAAATTCATGAATTCTGTTGATTTATGGTTTGTCATTAAAAATTTTTGATTTCAATACAGCATGCGAGAAAAACGGGCAAACATGCGTGCAGCGCTCTGTCGCCGCCTGCCCAGTCAAGGTCAACCAACACAGCCAAATCCACACGAAACGAATCTGAAAAAACGATCGGTCTATGGATGCCAGATCATAGAAAATGCTCAATAAAAGAGCTCTTATTGAATAATGTGAGGAAAAATATATCATTACGGGAAATAAATATATTTTATAGAAAATTGCTTTTGTAGAATCGCCCACTATGCTTTTGTTCTACCCTTTGCCCTCCTTTAAAAAAAAAAAAAAAAATAAAAAAAAGGGCGCAAAGTCGTCATTTATGGTAACCCGTCCACATAGTAGTCGAAAAGATTCGTTTCTCATGCTATCCGCTCAATTTCCCTTCCATCGCCCATTCCCATCTCTCTTCCCACACTTCAATCGTTCTCTCTCCCTCACTCCCCCTACCCTCCCCCTTTGCAAAAATTTCGGCGTAATTCGCCCCGGAGTGTCTCGTGCGAAAAAATGCACGCCCGTAGATAGACGCGCATTTTTGTGAGCGGATATGGAGAGACGAGTAGAAAAAAGGGATTTAAATATCGTACGATCATGTAAGGGCGGAAAAAGGGGAGGGAATAAAAAAAAAAGATTTTAGGAAAACGAGAGAAAATGATGTTTGTATCGGTATGAAATGAATTTCGCGCTGCGATTTCATCGGATAGAGCCAACCACCTGTTGGAGAGGTATAGGTGATGGGCGAGTGAGGAAGGATGTGCGAGTAAATGGATTTCAAATCCCTTTTTTAAAAATAGAAATTGAAATATAAGAGGGGTATCAATGAAGTTTATTGACAGAAGATATAAATTCATACTATTCCATGACCATTTTATAGAAATTCTAATGCAATTTCTGGCTAGTTGGAAGTGGATGTATTTATTTTAAATAGAATTGCTCAATGTTAATGTGTGAAGAATAAGACCAAATATACATGTATATATATGTATTAAATCCAATAAAGAAATAAAAAATTCTATGAATTTTAAAAGTTACCAATTGATGAGCTAAAGCTCTGAGGAGGGACGTGATGGCTGGTCACTTTGTTGGCTTGCGTTCCACACGAATAATTAAATTTTCTAGATATTTTTTTTTTTTTTTTTTATATTTCCAATGACAGATTATGAACAGTTACAGCAATAAAAAGAACAAAAACAAAAAAAAAAAACCATACAACAGCAACAAAATAATACAACAAAACATGCTGAAACAGAGTTCATTAATCTAACACTAATGCCAAGTTGCAGATCTTTTAGCCACTCAAAAGTGTTACCAGGTGCACCACGGGGAGGTACATCTTCTGCGCACCCATATTCCAAATATTTGGCATTCATATATTAAAAAGTCTTCCCCACAAAAAATGATTAAAAAATAAATTAATAATTTATATAATTTTTCTGTTATGTGCTATTATAATCTCACGCAATATGATCAAAGTTGTAAACAAATAACATTTCTTGTATCTTTAGCAGGAATATAGTTCAATAAATATGAGACTTAAGCAGAACTTTTCTCTCAATTTCCAGTATCGCTTATTAACATGTTTACACTTTAGGATTAAATGGTAGCGGGAAAAAGATACCAAGAGGCGAAACAGCACCCACTCTAGTAAAAAAAAAAAAGGACAGAAGATGTTTGTCCCTAGCTTTCTGCTCCTTTAGAATAGAGGAACATGCTCTATTTTATGACTACTCTATGCTTAAAGTAAAATAAAGAACTGTCCTCTTGAATAGAAGACTGCTTTAAGCTTTATTCTCTTTATTAATAGGCTGAAATGAAACAAAATTTCATTTCTGTAACATCTGTCTCACGCATAAAATAAAATTCTTTTTTCTTCAACCATCACTGCACTCCCCCCCCTGTGTGTACGTGACGTGCCTCGGATCTTCACTGTGAGATTCGCGGAGACGAATGGATTCCTCCTCGAGGTGTGTGTCTGTAGGTTTGTGAACCTGTCCGATGATGAAAAGATAACGCACAGAAGTTGAAATGGCGTATTTCTATTTAAAAAAAAAAAAAAAAATGAATTATTTCATTTTTTTTATTAATTATAATTATTTCTTTTAAAGCTCTAAAATGTGTTTCCAATTGTTCGTGCGTTCTTTGGAGTTAACTCTGGATTTAGATTCCATTCAAGATGCCTTTAACCTCAGAATAATTTCATTATTTTAAGAATTAATGAGATAGGATTTGAAAGCATTAAGATGAAGAAGCGAGATAGAGTGATCTGTGTGTTTCTTTCTTGTTCACATTTGATAAATTTGCATTCAGTGCATTGAAATGTTCAATTTATTAAAGACACTTCAGCGCTTTAGTAATGGTGTTTATTTTGAACGACAAGGCATGTTCACGAGCACAAGAGCCCATGAATGACAGTGAATATGGAGTGATGGCAATAAGCTGACTGATTTGTTCTAGGATAATTTTAAATAATTTATATTGAAATTTTTTTTACGTTTCGGAAAAGAAAAGAAAGAAATAATGTTTAACATTTTTGATTGCATTTTTGCTTACACAAGCGTGAGAGCATCTTAGCCACATCGAGGTCGCCAACCTGCCCACTTTGCTTCGACTCTAACGTCACTGCAGACCATTTCCCATCGTGCAGTGCACTTGACAATGTCGACCATGACAGACGCTACGGGGGATGGCAAATCTTGACTGAACGGCACGGTGACGAATGGCCGAGAGGCCACGGACGGGCGTTGCCTTAAGTGAAGCTTACACAAGCGTTGTTTACTCTAAAAACTGTCGCTCTTTAAAATTGTGATTTCATGGATAGAAGGAGGCACATGATAGGACGTCAGAAATGTCTTCTGTCTATAAGAGGCAGCGGATTGGATCACTAAAACGGTCTTCTGTCATCCTCATAAACTGTTTCGGTTTCCTTTTGACTACAATGAATTTGATAAAACCCCATGTCCTGGTTTTGACACCCTACTAGTCATGAGGACCGAAAGTGTCCGGTTCTGTCCCGAAAATGAGCTCGATAAATCCGTTTGCCAGAAACTTCATGGTGAGACATAAATCGCCAGGATTCCGCTCAATAGGACGAGTGTTTGTATCTTCACAGTAATTCAAGGCTGTTCATTTCTGTAATTCATGGTTTTCTCTTTTTATTGAATTTTTCTATCGTTTTCCGAGTGTTGATAAATAAGTTCTTCCTGTAAATTATTATCCTAAAAGTGAGTTTATTCCTTCAACGGATTAATATTGTATGAATGAATATGTATCTTCTCGGACCACCACGAGTGGATTCGTGCGAAAATTAAATTTTAATTCTGTACTGAGACGAGTCTTTTGGATGACCTTTTAAGATAAACATCAGATCACTCGTAGCATCGTACGTCTGGCGACAATCGTCCTGTCGCGATTTCATGTTGTTGCCCAGATAGAGGACTCGGATGTCATTTCGGTACCCAACTGACAAACGAAGAACTTCTCTTCATGGATGGAATTGCGGCATGTTGTATTTACTTTCGGGGTTCTTTTTTTTTTTTTTTTTTATCCCCTTCAAAAGAAAACAGTTTGAGTGATAATAATGGAATATCATACTTCTTATTTTAATGCGCAATTCAAGTAGCCTGATTTTCGTAGGCCTAAATTTCTTCTTTATTTCTGTAAAAAAAAAAAAAAAAAAAAAGAAGGTAACCTATTGATCATACTAGTAACTATGTATATTTTTCGATTTTTAATATTGAAAAAATATTCTAAAACAAAATTATTGAGTTCTGTATTTGGGAAAAACTACATTTGAAAAGGGGGCCGGGAACTGTGTTAGTGCCAATTATATTGGAGGGGACTATATTTGGGAGGGAAAATAAACTGTATTTGGGTGAAAAAATATATACGTTTGGGAGAAAAATAAACTGTATTTAGAAGGGAAAAAAAAAATTGTTGATGATGATAAAAAAAACCCAGTCATTCAATTAAAAAAGAATGACTGGGATATACTAGACGAATGGAATAAAAATAGCAGGCGTTTCATTTTGAATGTCATGACTATGAGTAACCGAGCCGATTTTAATTAAGTTAGAAAATAAACTATAAACAGAAATTAATTTTCCTGCTAATCGTCTGTTTTCATTCTGGGAAAGGGGTGGCGGAAAAAAAGCAAGTGAAGCGAAACGTGGCTAGCCCAGCGGAAAACGATTCGCTTGTTCACTGTTCTTTATCGGTTCCGAAGTATGGGAAGCAAAACCGCAACATTATTTTGTGGAGAGTGATATCAGTTATGAAACACAGATGGAAACAGCCTTCCAGGAAACGGTTTACTTCTGGGAAAAAGACATGCCTCATGCAAATGGACGACTCTGTTGGGAAAGGAATTTTTTATGAACATTTACTTTTTACGTATAATCATTCCTATGCTTGAAAAATAGCTTATTAACTTCCTTACTGAAACAGAAATGAAAGGATTAATAAATGATAAGAACTACCGTAAGCAACTGCAATTGCTGTAAATGCTGTAAAAGGATTCTCAAAAGTACAAGTATATCCATGCTATCAGAACAATATTCTATAAAGCTTAAAAAACTTTTTCGGGTTGCTAAATCAAGAATCGTTAGAATAACATCTATTAAAAGTAAATGAATATTTAATGTATCAAATTTCGATCACTATTTTTCGATCATTTTTAGATTTTTGAAATTTTACTAGTTTTATTTTACTATCTTGGGACCTGATCGCCGAGTGGCTAGCGCTCTGACTCTCGATGCCTCAGATTTCGGGTTCGAGTCCCGGTGGTGCCATAGATGTTTGCAGTGGTTCGGAATCCGATTTAAACCGTAGGTCCCGGTCTAACAGGATCGTAGAGCGTTGTGGTGGTAGTGTGATTCTCATCCGTAGCCTATCTTCAAGCTACACGTACCCCCTCCTCCTGTATCGAAATCTGGCAGAAGGCCCTGGTCCACCATGGGCTGTCGCGCCATTGAAGATGATGATTTTAATGTCTTGGATTTTTATAATGTGTTATAAGAATCCAATAATGTTATAAAAACATTAATAATGTTTAATGTCTTGGATAATTAATGTCTAGGATAAAATTCGTATGCCTGGTTAATAATTTTATTTTTTGTTAATTCTCTTTTTTCCGTCTCAATTAAATGGTTGTTTTTCTTCTTCAATATTAAATGCATGCATCAAATGCGAAGCCTCTGGTGTAAAATGCTGTAAACCAGGGTTGACAAACTTCTTTCGTATTTGAAGTGTTGTTTTGCAGAACTCCGGGTCAGCCAATGTTTGTAAGCAATCCACGTGGAGTGACCGTCCCTCCCCGGGGCAAATGACGAATCGCGCTGTTTCTCATTCGGTAAAGAGGTCATCCGAATCCCGACTGAAACGAATCTCTCCCTTCCCACGCAACGGGCAGGTACCACAGTCCTTCAATTCGTAACACGACCTTCTGTGAGTCATCGGCACTCGATTGACTCGGAATTAACTTTCCGTCCGGAAACCGCACTTTGAGCGCGTGAGGAGGGGGGTTTGGCCTCCACTCGAGTCCGCTCGCCGCTGTGTTTGGACGACTCTCTGGCTAAGAAAAGGGAGAGGATTGACACAGAAGTAATTATTTCCTCTTGTCGAGAGTCCAGCTGTTGGCGACGGAGGTGGGACGTCGGCCATTTTGTAAGAGTCCATGTCAGGAGTCTGCTTAAAAATCTTTTATTTATCTAAAATTCTAGGAATGAATGCTAAAATGAAATGTTGAGGTTTAGGTTTACTTTGGTCCCGGTCGAATTAACTCAGTGTGCACAAAATGACCGTAGAGCGACAAACCATACTCTCTATTTCAAAAGCAATAATCGTTTTCACATTTATGAATATATATATAAAATTTTTTCTTTTACAACAAATTAAAATTCCATTGCTTAGGAAGATTGTAATAGCTTGTCATTGTTTCTGTAGAACAGAAATTAAATACATATTATCCACATTCTTTCAAAATATAAAAAAAAAAAAAAAAAAAAAAAAAAAAAAAAATTTTTTTTTTTTTTTAAGGCTTGTGTCTTGAAAATGCAAGAATATAATATACCGGGGGAAAGGAACACCACCATGATTGCAGTATCGATTCCACCCCTCTTCATCATTCTACCTGCTTCTTTATGAGAATTTGATGCTCGTCGGACACATCTATAGGAATGCCTTGTTGGTACAATTTATACACACTAAAGAAAGCATCAAGGTTCAGAAAATGGCTTTCTCAGATTCTTGGATAACCATCAGCGAACGTTTTACAGATGTTGGATGCGAGCGAATGATCTCGCGCTTTGAAGAGTCATTTCGGCTGCTCGTTTTTCCCCCTCAAAAAGTCGCTCCCTCCCCGAACCTCTTCCCTAATGGACGCCTCAACTTTTCCCAGTGAAGCTGGCTCCATTACCGCGTCACGCACCGGTGGCTCTCACCTTCAGGCTCGACTCCCGGCTCATGCAGTCTGCAGTGGCCTTATGGCTTCTTCTCACTCTGCGACGCGGCCATTTAGACGGCGAGTTTTTAATTTTTTCTCTTTTTTCCCCTTTCTGTTGCCGGAGGAAAGGATGGATCCCATTGTCAGATTCGGAATCGTTTTCGTGCGCAACGCCCGTCTGGGCGCCAGCTCCATGCTCTGGGGAGGAGGGAAAAAAAACCCATCCTTCTAATTTGAACGTTTATTTTTTAACTGGTATATAAGTCGGTGTTACAATTTGATCCTCTTAACTGCTAATAGAATAATATGAAATAAATCAAATTAAAGGTGTTTCAGCGTGGTAAATAGTTATTTTAAAGCAGGCTTTCAGTGCTTGATTTCTCACCTCCAGACCTATAGTGTTTACTTATATTCTCGGGTTTTGGTTCGAAAATGATAGAGTATCTTTGTTTTATTGAAGAAACTGATACATATAATAGTTATTATAATAAATATATGTTATTGTGATCTAGTAAATGAAGGAAATAGCCTATGTAGTTCTAGTTGTTCCCCTTGTTGTTCTAATACAGCTGCAATACAGAGACAGTTAATAGTTAAGCCATCAGCAAGGGCTGCACCTCTCAGACTCATTGAGCACTATCCAGGGGCACGTGTAGCTGGAAGACAGACTACGAACGCGAGTCACACTACCCCCAACAACGCTCAACGTTCCTATTAGACCGGAACATACGGCTTAAAGTGGATTCGAACCCCTACAAACATCTACGAATCGCCGGGATTCGACCCGAAACCTGAGGTACCGAGCGCCAGAGCACATGCCACTCGGCCATCAGACCCCCCTCCCCCTCCCACAATCATACAATAGTTTCCCAAGCCAGTTGGATAGTTTGCTTGAAATTAACATATTTTACTGGCAACCCTGGTGCTACCTACTGCGCCTGCGTCAGCTTTCCTTTATTTACTTTTGCTAGTGTGTGCCGCCGGCTATAACGGGCGAATTGCATTTTAATTCAAAGTGAATGAAAGATAATGGGCTCAAAAAATAAGCTGAAAGCGTGGGGAAAGGAAAAACGTGGGAAAAAAAAAGCTTTATTCCTGTTTTTATAGATCTATACCTATTTTGATAGTGAGAACGGAATGAAAGATTGGTTTCTGAAACTTCTCTTAATGGCTTCAGTTGACATTTATTAAACCATGGATTTCGCATGTCTTTTGGTATATCACATCACACCACATCACTGTGCCTAGTGCTCAGTTGCCCCTCTACAGTTTCGGAAGGATGTGGGTGAGAAGAAGTCTGATTGGGCTCTGTGACGCTCTACGGTCATACGAGACCGGGACCTACACGGCTTAAAGGGGATTCTGAACCACTGCAAACTTCCATGGCACCTCGGATCTCGAACCCGAAACCTGTGGGATCTCGGCCATCAGGCCCCACTCTTAACTACTGAAAACGTGCTAATCGACTCGTACTCAAGTAAAAATTGTCGATCAAATCTAATCCAATGTCGAAAGCATTATTTTTAATAAAATGCCCCATTTTTTTGTTTAACCGTAGAAGGCATCAAAAGAATTACTGGACGCATTAGAAAATTATGTAAAAAAGAAAACTTTTGTACCGAACCTAATGACAAGTTTTGTCACTGGATGGCGCCACGATACGAACAAACAAGTATCTGTGAAGTCTAGCACAAAGTAGTTGAGCCGGGACAGACAGACAGTCAACTGTGTGTAAACTTTTTTTTTTTTTTTTTTTATGAGTGTTCTAACGCACTTTTAGAAGAAAAGAATTTAAGTTTTTGTGTATTTATAAAAGGATAGAAGTTATTTCTAATTGCAAATCGAAATAACTATGTAATTAATTAATATATTTAAAAATACATCGGGATCCTTGCGGCTTGAAGGTCAACTGGCTAGCGCTCTGGTCGTTGGTACCGAAGGCTTCAGGTTAGAATCCTGCCGGTGGCATGGATGTTTTTCGGGTTTCGGAATCCACGTTAAACTGTAGGTCCCGGACTAATGAGCCCAAAGTGTGCAAAAATGATCTTAGAGCGATACACACGTATAATACGTATAAAATGTACACACACACGTTTAAAATGCTCGTGCTGTAAAACACATCGCTCATGTAGGCAGGCGATGAAAAAGCGGGATATAAAGACGCATTTTTGTAAAGATTGTACAAACCATGGAATCCTTTTATGTTTGTCATGCTGATAGGGTCTATGGATCTGATAGTCTTACGAAAATAAAATGCACTTCATACAAATTGGTCATTAGAAAACTAGAAGAAAAAGAAACAAATTGTTTTTACTATCTATGGCATCCTTACATTTGGTTAAAAATGTGATGTGAAATGACTTGATCAAACGATGTTCGATATCGTGCCGCGTGTATACCAACAAGCATCTGAAAGAGTTTTGGAATTCTAAAGTTGGATTCTTAATCCAGCAAACAAGAGAAAAGAGCATGGATGGTATACAGCCAGTCTTTCGTCCGCCGCAAAACCAATCAGATTTCTCATTATTTGAAATTTCATTCACATTTGAAATGAATATACTTGAAGAAGGGGAAACGGTATGGCATAAAAAAGTTTCAAAACAGTTCCACCGATTTTTCCCGTTCAATTGGGTATGACCTTGTCGTGGTGGATGGGCTTTCCACTCACAGTGTCACAACTGTTGAATGATTTGGAAGTTCTTTTTTCCGTCCAAAAACCAAAACAATCCAGCACATTGAACAGTACAGTTGGTTTCATGTGCAACTCATGCTAAATACGTAGTCATTCCGATTCAAACTATCACTGGCCTCCGAATTCACATTCTTTCAGGACGCTTACAGCGCCCTCTATTCCTACGCAGTAGAACTCGTTTTTTTTTTTTTTTTGCATGCCGTACCGTGTCCCCCTTCTTCAAATACCTTCAGTTCAAATTTGAAGTCATCGTGACTAGGGGTTCTTTTTTGACAGCATTTTTGAAATTGGGACTTTAATTCTAATCACCTTGTATATTTTGATTAAACATTAAACTGTAAAATTAGCTTAAAGGTCCGTGTGTCGTTTATGAAACATCTTCTTTGATGTTGCCCTTTCCCCCTCATTTCTTATGGCGAGTAGTCTTTCACGAAAGAGAGAGCGCCTTCATTGCAACAGTTCCCGTACCGAGGTGCGTGTGACGAATGCATTGTGCTCGGGGTTTATCATTAGCGAGATGATGTGCGTAACCGGTCAAGGAAAGGTGACCTTCCCCGCGCAGTCGTGTTTCTGGGGCCGTTAGAGCTCGTGGGGTAGGAGTTGACACGTGAACGCTTTCGCTGCGTAGGTTGACACGCAGATATAAACGATTTTCTTTTTTTTTTTTTTCTTCTTTTCCTTGAATCTTTTGTTTTGGCTGGAAGGAATTCTTGAAACAGCGTGCTCAGCATGTTTATAGTATTAATGCAGAGTACAGGGGATGGCGGCGTATGTCGGGGGGGTCTCCAAACTGGGCCCGCGTGCACCCCGGCACAATTTATATTTTGACTGCATCAAATGTAACATTTACAGTGTAAGTAAATCAGACACGATAATAATCAGATGTTTTATGTAGCTGCCATTAGGAAGCACAATAACTGACATAATGAAATTGAATATTTTATTGTTCTAATGCAGCTGGCAATACAGAGACAGTCACTTTTTATGCCATAAGCAAGGGCTGCACCGCTGTGACTCATGGAGCACTACCTAGGGGGCACGGATAGCTTGAAGATAGGCTACGGACGCGAGTCACACTACCCCGCAACGCTCTACGATTCTATGAGACCGGGACCTACGGTTTAAAGAGGATTCCGAACCACTGCAAACATCCATGTCACCGGCTGGACTCGAACACGAAACCTGTGGCACCGAGCGTCAGCCACTCGGCTATCAGGCCCCCATGAAATTGAATATTTTAACTGTAATTGATGATATGAGATTTGACCTAAAAAGTTGCAATAAGTGATGTACAAAGTTAATTCACATAAAAAGATGAAACATTGTAATTATGAATAATGAGATGTTCGCAGCTATAAGTTTCCACTGACACCATTATTGGCAACTGTGGCTTTATCAAGTTTACCAGTGCAAATGTTTAACAGCGACTTCAAATGCTCATGAAGTAACTTAAATCTGTTGTTTTTTTAATCCTTTGTTTTTGGCCCTTGGGATTTAGTGGAGGAGTCAGTGTTTCTCTTCGGCTAAAAAGTGTGGAGACCTCTGGCGTATGTCATTGAATTTTGTTTTCAAAGGAATGTAGGTGGTGGCCTCTATCTGAAGAAATGAGAACTTTGTTTTGAATGCAAAAGGGGAGGAAGGAAAGAGCATCCATATATCAAAAGTTGGGAATTTTTTTGTTGTTGTTATAATGGTTGGATTATGTGTTCCATTTGCATGTGTTCCGTGGGATCCATTATACCATAAATAGCCTATTGATGGACGATGAGCGGGCAAGTACTCTACCGTTTGGAGAAATTTTTAAGGGTAACTTTTTTTCTCCCCCTCCCCACCCCGTACCTTAGAGGTATGTAGCTCTCCTGCCTTGTTAGAAAGGTACAATGTAAGTAAATCATATGCGCAACGGTTGACCTCGTGTATACGAGATTATGGAACATCGGTGGTACACGTGCATGCCTCGAATAGCCCATGGGTGATGGGGGGGCGCAGTGCCTTCTTGGACAACTTTCAGGAGTAACCGCTTCTCGCATGTGCGGGTCGCATGGGAGAAAACTCAGACATACTATCAAATATCGCATATTCCCACTATCTCAATCGTCGTAGAGTCTCCTTGTATCCGAGAAGAGTGACTGGCGAGGTTAAATACGCCTAAGGATTTGAACGTGTCCCTGCAAGCAAACTATGTACGTTACTTACATAGTAATGTCCATAGCTTGCATTACTATGTAAGCTATGCACATAGTAATTAATAGCTTATATAAGCTATGTACATAGTAATAGCTTATATGTATAGCATATATATAGCTTAATGTGGTCCTAAAGTCGGGCATGAGCTGCATAGTCGGATTTCTTTAAGAAGAAAAAGTCCAATTGTCACACGCTCCCTTTTAATTAATTAATTATTATTATTTTTGCCATAATTTCATGGAGTGTAAATACGAAGGTCATGTACGCTTTTTACTTTTTATGTATTTCTATTTTTTGTATATACTTTTCAACCATAGAAAATAAAATAGAGTGCATCCTTCTATTCTAACGGAACAGAAAGTTGGGGCAAACTTCTTCCGTCTTTTTCGTAGACAATTGGCGCTGTATCGCCCCTTGGCATCTTTTCCTTGCTCGCATTTATTTAGAAAAGGTAAACACGTTAGGAAGCGATTCTGGAAATTCTCCTCGAGTCATACATTTTTTTTAATTATGTGCTCACAAAGAGTCATCGCACACATTAAACTGCAAAGTTAAAATCACGTGAGGAGTATGTTAGCTCTAAACTGGCAATCCCAATGTACGCTCTATTATAATATGGTATAAACACATTCTCAATATGTATGTTTTAATCGTTTAAATTTTTATCGAAGAGTGATTTATCTCTGCTAACCCCGTTAAAACTATACTGACTCTCGATAATCGGAGCGGCCTGAAGGGCAATTGGCTAGCTCTCTGGTTTTTTATACTACAGGTTCCAGGTTCGAATGCTGGCGGTGTCATGGATGTGTGTGAATGGTTCGAATCCATTTTAAACTGTAGGTCCCGATCTAATTAGCCGAAAGTGTGCACAAGATGACCGTAGAGCGACAAACCAAATCTCTAAAGGAAACCTGCCTGTATCGCATTTTAAAAACTTCAGAATTCGATTTATAAATTCGAATCCGTTTAATTAGCCTTCGTGTGCGCAAGATGATCATATAGCGACAAACAAAACAAAACCAATCTCGATAATCTTACGTGACATTAATGCTGAGCCTACCAGATTAAAGAGAACCTATCGCATTAAGTTGGACAACCCTGGTTATTTATTATTATTATTATTTATTTATTCAATTCCTTCTATTAGCTCACACTCTCCCTATATATATCGTGTTCAAATTTTCAATCGTAAATAAAATACTTTTTATCCATCCACTCGAGTTCAAATACATTTTTTTTAACTTGTAGTGGATGACACTGATGTTGATACAGTTTTTTCAGATATTAATTCATTCATTAAATTTAATTAATTCAATTTTAGTTCTTTTTAGTTTTAAATTGTATGTATCTACCAATAGAGGGCGCCAGATAAACTTAAAAAAATTGTTTATGAAGGACTTTCTGTAATAGAGTGAAAAAAGAAGGAATTGGAAATTTTTTTTTTTATATTACTTGTTTGTTCATTCATTTATTTATTTATTTGAGAAAGTAATATGGTTCCTAATAGTCATTAAAAAAAAAAAAAAAAAACACCCTGTCCTCTGCACGGATGAACACTCGAAATGAACCTTACTAATGATTCGTTCATCCGGGAAGAACCGTTCTGCGTATCGCACTGTTGTCGTGTGGATGGGGAGGAAACGCATGTAGGAGCGGAAACAAACAGAGTGCGTCACTCTGCTTCCTCTGTGCGTCGACTCCCACCTGTTGCACAAAAGGTGTCTCTTTCGAATTCGGGTGGGACGCTGCTGCCAACCTCTCCGGCTGTTGCAGACACATCGGTCTGCCATTCAAGACATGTGAGATCTTGAGTGCGAACCTCTAGAGAAGGGAGCCCGATTGGATCTGCGAATTCTGTTAAGTGGAAAATTTGACGCTGTTTCAGTTATCGGGCGAGCTTAATTCGGATGTAGGCGTCACCACTTGTCTAGGAACGAACGTCTATATATGGCATAAGTGATGTCGGAATCAATTTTTCCTGCGCTCTTTCGGCCAATGTACTTGTGCGAAACTCTTTCCGTTCACTGTGCTGCTAGGATCCATGTTTTTTTGAAGACCGACTGTTTTCATTTGCTTTGAAGACAACTTTCCAGTTGTGTGTAGTGTTTGAAACGAAGAATTCTGATGGAACTCATCGCGACGTAGTGTGACAGATTGTCATTTTAGTGTTTATTTTTATTCATATACTTGGAAAAATACCTGTACGGATTGTGAAATCGGATTTATTTGCTCAGTATCTGAAAATAGATAAAAATGCGTGACATTTATCTATTGGCAATTTTCATTTCACGTCATTACTTAATTTGTTCTCGAAGACGAAGCTAAATGGACAAATTGTCACTTGTGTCGTGAGTTTGGAGTCTATTCTTTCTAAACAACAACAACAACTGTCTTCTGAAAATTGCCTGCAATCGCATTTTGTCGCATGATCTTCTTCGCATAATCGCTGTTTAAAAAGTAATGTGCGTTGGATAATTTGGGTACACCGTCGTGCTGCCTGAAGCAGGATGCAGTCTCTGTCTCTGCCGCAGAGGTACCGTCACTCCCACCACCCCCAGCTGCGCCACCGGAAGAGGGGTGCGTGGGACCCTGAGGTCCAGGGGATGCGGATCCATGTGGGCGTCCGAATCGGCTCTGAGTAAGTGGCGGCACCTTTCATTGATTCACCAATAATATGTTCTGCACACCAAAACTCAATTGCGTACTGCCTTCCAAAAACTCTACCCACTTAGGAATCAAAGTACTATCATGATGAGGGATAACAAAACTGTACTTTGTACTGCTATGCTTCGCCCCATTCTCACGTACGCTTGCCCGGTCTGGTCCTATGCAGCTAAATCTAACTTAAAAACTCTGGGAACAAAATATCACTCTCCGCCCAATGACCTCTGCTAAAGGGTTCATGCGCAATTCTGATCTCTATAAAGCTATTAACATTCCTTCTTAAAAACATTTTCTTGAACACACCTCTATTCAATTTTTGACACGCTTATTCATCATGAAAATACTGCCATCCGGGAGATGGACTCTTACGTTCCCCAATGATGATTTAAAACGTTCGCGCAAAATTTTAATTTAATTTTCTTTTCTTTAATTTGTTTATGATTGTAAGTTAATTTTACTATATTCACAAATATATTCTGGGTGATTTTCATTGTCTCAACTGTATTTACCCTGTCCTATTGGATATGGAGTCCCTAGCAGCTAAATCGTTCCAAAAGAATACATCTACCAGTCATTTTTTTCAAAATTGCAATGTGTTTTCTAAATAATTATCAATAGGCAGATTTTTTAACATCGATTCTTGTGTGTGTCTGTTGAAATGGAATAGATATTTTGTGGAGGTTTAAATGATTTTCTCAATTCTGGTATTGAATTTGAAAAAGAAAAAAATTCTTATACGTTTTATAATGATATTGAATACCTACTACTACTACTACTACTACTACTACTACTACTATTAAATATGTGTTTTTTATAATATAAATGATGCATTATTAATCAAAAAGCTTCATTTACACTTATCCTTAAAAAAATAAGGTATTTAATTGTCGTTTTATGTTATTTGTATTCATTTTTTTTTTTTTTTTTTTAGTTTTATTATTAAATTCATGGCATAAGATTTAATTTTCATATCTGTCATTTGAAGAAAAAAAGGTTAACGATTATATAGCACTGCTATTACTGAACAAATTTAATAAAATGTGATTTTTAGTTGAGTCTTGGGTAATCTTTACAGCTTGTATAGAATGAATATAGAAGGCTTTTAGTTCAACGAAAATTGATAAATTCCCCATTCATAATTTCCCTTTTGTGTGTGTGTGTGTGTGTGTGTTATTTATACAGATAACATTCTTATATTTTTTTTTGATTTCTTAATAAATTTTATAACATGTGAAATAAACATTGCTCAGAATAACCCCATTGATTATCATATCGAAGTAAATGTGTCAAGTGTCCTCCGTACATTCATAAAAACAATAAGGGAGAGAGAGAGATAAATCGAATCATATGAAATCAAATCGAAGAAAGTGGGGACAAAAAAAAAAAAAAGGAGGTTTTGATCGCATCTAACTTTTAATGAACACTTTAGTATGTTACAGTGTCAATGTGCGGAGTCAACATGCAAGAGGACGGAGCTTCGAATCCGCTGGCAGCAAATATTCGTCTCGACAGACATCATTCATATTGTGTAAGATTTAGGACATCATGTCATCAGTTACATCATGCAAAAAAAATGTTTGGAATGTTTGAGTCAGTGTTGCATAGCAACCAAACATTCCAAACACCCTCAAGGTGCATGTGCTGGGTATTTCATCTTCATTAACACCTCACTAATTCCGTCATCGAATTAGTGTGAGGATACAAGTGTCAAATTATTGATGCCGCTAAAAAAAAAAAAAAAAAAAAATCGTTTGATTTCATCCCAAAAATCGTTTGCTGTCATACGACGATGAGCGTGACCCATTTCGCCCATTAGGGGCAAGTTTTGTTATCTTTTAGATCACCTGATAGGAAAGGTAACGAATTAAAAAAAAAAAAAAAAAGTTAATAGCACTCTTTTTCGTCATTGACCATATTCTCTTTGTTTTTTTTTTTGTTTATGTTTCGACGACGTCCAAATTAGTGGCCAAAACTTTTATTCATTGTAGCAAACGATGTACTAAAATATATACATATTTGGGTGGTACCATTCTACCATTATTTCTATTATGACTGATCCAGCTAGTTTTTGATAATTCACAACTGCCACTGCCATTGAAGTCACTGTTCAATATTTATACTATTCGTGTTCCTTTGCAGCAATCTTATAAAACGTTAAGACACAGAAAGTTTATTTTTTTAAACTTATCTCGAAACTGTTCTGTTGCAGCGTTCTTCATCGGCGAGGGAGATACAAAAAGTGATGAAGTTGAATTTCGGTGCTCTTTATTGAATTTCGTAATAATTTATTTTCCAATAGTGTATTGAATTTTTCCCCCTTGCCGTTTTTTATCGTGATTGCATTCCGAAATGCACCCATAAAGCAGAAAAAACAGATTCTTTGAGGCAGTGCGTAGCTGGACAAAAGGGATGGGAGATCCAGTTTCCCTAAAAAAGAAAAGGAGAAATGCTCATTGTCCTAATGGCCTAGGCATTCCCCCTCTTGTTTTTCTGCCTTTATTATCTACAAAATTGTTATTGTTATGATCCTCTTCCTGTCTCATTGTCTTTCTTTCTTATGTCTATAAATAAAAAAATTTTGATAAAAACAGAAATAAGTATTTATTTCGGCAGTTACGGTTAACAAATGGCTGTAGCTGTTTCGCCGCCGTATGGAATCGCTTTTTATAAGAATCAACTGTCTTCCAATCGGATGCCTAGAAGAATTTCGGCTGTAATAGTGCACCTTGCACTTATTTTTATAAGCAAAATCATTTCATTTGAAAAGCAAATGCTTCGCATTCAGTTTTCGGTAAAAAATTTTTTTAAATTTGAAATATATTTTAATTTTTAATAATTATTTAATTAATTAATTTAGGGGCCTGGTGGGTAAGTGTCTAGCTCTCGGTGCCACAGGTTTCGGGTTCGAGTCCCGGCGGTGCTATGGATGTTTGTAGTGGTTCGGATACTGCTTTAAACCCCAGTCTAATACTCTCGTAGAACGTTAGTGTGACTCGCGTCCGTAGTCTATCTTCAAGCTACACGCGCCGCCCGGGTAGTGCTAAATGAGCAACAGAGTTTCAGCCCTTGCTTATGCCATAAACATGAACTGTGTCTATATTGTCAACTACATTAGATCAGCATATTTTAATTTTAGAAAAGCTTTATTTAAAATTTGTATTTTTATTTCACTGTAAATACTATTTAGCATTCAATAAAAAATATTTTTAATGTGATGTAAAGTATTTGCTTAAAAGTTTTGTCAATTATTAATAAAATTAGACAAAGAACACTTAAATAAAAGTGTTTTTTAAAGTCTGGATTTCAATCAATACCAAATATTGTATGTTATTTTTGAATTGGTGTCGAAATTCTCCATCCATTTAGAATTAATTACTTTTTTCATTCATTGTCTGAAAAACAGATTTATTTATCTTTCATCATTTTTTTCGATAACATTATGTTAGTCAACGTAATAATTTATGTGGTTTCATTTATTAAAAACATGCTCGTTAAAAAAAAAAAAATGATGTCTGAATGTAGGATAAAAGCAAATATATATTTCCAATAGATGCAAATACCCTAACCTTATCCATTTATGAATGAGACAGCGATTTTTGAAATCATTTATATCATTACTGTCGGCTTATTTATTTATCGCGTGCATAAATTTTTTTTAAACTGTTGTGTTTTATTTCTATAATCATCTTAATTTGTTTTTCTTCTTTTTTTTTTTTTTTTAGGTAAGTGCTATTTTCCATTCATGGTTTGCATTTGTTTGCTTGATTTTTATGTCAGAGGTAAGCTTTCATTACTCTTTGTTAACAGGAAAATCGCACATTTCTTTATTTTTATCTCGCCCCTGTAGAGCTACATACCCCTACCCATTAAAAGGCCAGGATGATAGATAAATAAACAATTTTAATTGTACCCAAGAACAAAGCAAATCTCATGCAATGAAACAATTTATCTAAATGCAGTGAATAAATAATATGGGTATACTACATAACTAACATAAATCTATATAATGTTTTTCCTTTTTTCTACCAGTTATTTTATCTTAATTCTCTGATGAAGTTGGAAAAAAATTATTTGAAAAGTAAATTAATTTTCTGATAGCTTTTATTTATCTCAAAATTCTTCCCAAATATTAAGGATTCTTCTTCTAGAAAGTTTATTAGTTATTTATTGCAGGTCATATATTCTTTATATATTGGTCGTACATGGCTACCTATGTCGACATTTCTCTTTTTGATTCTCGTTCATTCTGTAGAACGTGAACGCCCCAAATTTAATTATGCTCTCTGTGCTGCATTCAGCCTTAGCCATCATTTTGAAATATCAGATAATTTTATAAACGAAATGCATTCCTTTCAAAATAAGAGGCAGGAGGTATAAAGTGATAGTATTTGTATTTGCCTGCCATTGGAAAAAAAAAAAAAGGGTTAGTTAAAAATGAATTAAAAAAAAATCACATCGGAATTATCTGCGAGCTTATTTTCGTTACTGTCGTATATATCTTCATATAAAATGTCAAAAAAAAAAAAAAAAAAAAAAAAAAAAAGAAAGATCAAGGTTAATTCAGCATTTCAAGTCAACTTTAATAAATACGATTGATTTAAGTACATCAAAACAAGATCTGACGATTGCCGTACGATTTCCTACCAATTTGATTGATGTTCTGTTTTCTGTTATAGCATGAATCCCAAATGGATATAGCAATCATTTTCAGCATCGAGTGAAATTTGATGATGTTATGTATGCATTGTACTAATAAAAGGGTTTCAATAGATTCATTGAGATGTTTTTATTTAAAACTACTCCCCCTTTATACTTTAGAATAGTATCAATGTCGTAGTTCGATGCATGAGCGGTGGATAATATACCTACATATAGGCAAATCAATATGTTTTCCACATTCTTTTAGGTAGAAATGTTTGCGTAAAAATCAAAACATACAAACAAAAAATAATAATAATATTCATATATCTAATTTAATGATGATGTTTGTCAATGCCGTAATTAAACAACAGTATCCCATAAAAACATATCATTTAACAGTTTTGGCTGCTGACGATGTCTGGGTTAAGGTCGGGCCTGTAAGTTCGGTGTCATTTTAAATATCGTGTGATACTTTCTTTCATTGCAAGTCAGACATTGTGTCGAATGTGAGCGGCGGAAACGAACCCGTTGATTCGTTCTAATTGGATCGTTAGAATTTTAAAAAGTTCATCGAGTCGCATGCATAAAACATGCCTCGCAGGGGGTCTTCTTCATCAGTAAGAGGTAAACGAGTGGATAGAGATGCCCCCTGTCGACAGGGCTAAGCGTTTCCTCCACTAGCGGCTGTTCTTCTAATGAACCACATGCTCCCCCCTCCCCGCTCTTTAATATTTGCCCTTTGCAAAATGTTGCCAATGAAAGATAATGATGTTATCATTAATAGGACTTATAGTGTCATTATATTAAAGCATATTATTTTTTATTAGGATATTTTTATGATTGTTGATAAAACATCGATGTGTGGGTTGAAGGGAAAAAAATCTGAATTGTTTTTTGTTGCGGAGGTTGTTGTTTAATAGGGTGTTTCCTCTGAAAACAGCTCTCTCCGGGGTGCCAGTGCCAAACCTGTTTCGAAATGTACACTCCATTGGCAAAAAAGCAAATCTTATTTTAAAAAATGCCCGTTAAAAGGTTGAGACATCGCAGATGCTATACTTCGACTCATTTCAAATCGACTCGTCACTTTTTTTTTCTAACGTTTTTTGTTTTAACGTTTAACGTTCTAGAACTGTTTTTTTAATCATGTTTTATTTTATTTATTTATTTTTTTTTTAGTGTAGATTACGAAGTACATTAATTGATTTATTTAGCAGGAGAGTGTCATTATTGTATTACTAATTTTTTTTAAAAATATGTAACATAAGTATAAATTGTATAGATTTTAACCTATTTTTGACTTATCATCCAAATCCTTTACGTACTATACTGCAGCACATTCTGAATACTAATAATTCCGTTTGAAATGAATAATTTTTTAAATGACGACGTGCAAAAATTAATATCTTTATTTTTACAATTCAATGTTAACGTGAGGTGCTAAAAAAACTTTCAGTTTGGTTTCTGTGTATCGTAAATAGATCGCATGTTGCAGACAAAGGAGCAATCTGAAATAAACAGTTCTTCTACAGCTTTGACACTGTACATAAGTACACACTGACACACTTGGACTCTGTATTCATAAGGTTTCAAAAATGAAACTGTACTTTGGTGTTGAAACGAAAAAATCTTATTGTTTTCAAAATGGCAAGCACCTCTGATCTCAGAATACTGCACCCACTTTTTATGACACCACGAATGAGAAAGAATACCCACAAGTATAGCATTCGGCAATGCCTCTAGTCGCGAATTCGAAGGGTGAAGGACTTACCATCTTATAGAATTACTGTTCGCATCTCCAGCATTTACGTGGGAGCTTTCGATTCGATTCATTTGCCTATTTTCAAACCTCGACCAAAATTGTGTTCTTACATTAGAATAAAATCATTCGGTGCTTTTTTAATAGCAATTTTGGCGTGCCTTGGCGCTCTTTTGGAACGGCGTTAGAGAAAGGAGGAAAATTCTGTTAATAGTTATCACTCTGGTAGCTTCGACAGATGGAACCCTGCAGTACATTATCTCCTATCTTGTTACGTTCGATTTGCCGTAGGCCCTACTGTACGAATCATGCTAAGTACGCGTGAATAAATAGGATCGTGTAGCTAAAATGATAGGATACTGCAGAAAAGCAATCTCAAACATATAACAATTATTGCATCCATTAGATAAACAATTAATAAATATGTGTCATTTTAATTCGGGCGAACTCGTTCCTCCGTCACTTGGGTCCTCCGCTGCGCGCTAACCATAAAGCGCTGTACGTTGAGTATTCTTTTTGCTTATATTACATTCGGGTGTAAGCTGCATTTATACATGTTCATTGCACCACATGAATGAACAGCCGGAAATGCACATTCATCTACCTATCTTCACATTCACCTCTTTCATTCAATATTATTGAAAATTCTCACTCAATTTTAAAAAATAATAATTAAAAAGATTTAAAGAAATTTATTTTTTTGATTTCTATATTAAGTTCTTTCAGCAAATATATATATAAAAAAATTATTTTGAAATTTTATTTTATGATACGCTATTTAATAGCGACGTATGAGACTGCCTCAAAGACAAACTGTTTCACACCATCGTTTTTCTTGTCTGTCTATAACATTTGGCGACCCATCCGAATTAAGCCAATGCATTATTAAACCGCCAACACCACTTTAGGTAAGGGTATCTAAGTAAGGGGTCCAATTTAGGTAAGTATCTAAGTAAGGGGTAAGAAAATTATGAAACTGATGCAACTATTGCTTCTGTTTTTTTGGCATATCACTGTCCTTCGACTTCTACTTATGTGTATATCGAGCAGCCCACTCCTCTTCTGCATTTGTGAATCGTATGGGAGAAAACTCGGAAAACATCCCACCTGGTATCCTGATTGCCGTTACGAGATTCTTGCATGCGTTGTTGCAATCCTACGTACAGATACATCCACAGTTTAATATGCCATTTTTGTGTAAAGACCAGAAGGCCAGAATTATTTAGTTTCACGTTTCTATTAATAAGTGTTGCAAGAGGATGCTGTCATTTAGAGGTCGTCGCTTTTGACGCGTTGCCTGTCGATAATGTCATGACTCATGGACGGAAGTGCGCTTCCAGCGGAATTGACGGCGCTCATTAAGAAGTATCTTCCGATCGCAATTTTGTTTTGAAATTCTTCTCAAGGAAAATTATCAGTTATTTCATCTGTATCCTGTTTTATTCAATTCCTTCTATTAGCTCACACTCTCCTTATATATATCTTGTGCAAATTTTCAATCGTTCATGAAATACTTTTAATTCATCCACTCGAGTTTAAATGCATTTTTTTTTTTGAACTTGTAGGGGATGACACTGGATGTTAATACAGGTTTTTCAAATATTCATTCAGTCATTAAATTTAATTCATTAATTTTAGTTTTTTTTAGATTTAAGTTGCATGTATCTACCAATAGAAGGCGCCAGATAAACTTGAAAAAAATGATTGAAAATTATTTATAAAGGACTTTCTGAAATATAATGAAAAAAAGTAGGAATTGGCTTTAAATTTTTTTTTTTATATTACTTGTTCTGCCCTGTTTTAGAGTCACGAGTACATCAAATACATTTAATTGAAGAATATTTGTTAACATTATTTTCCTATTTTCATCATTTTAAATTATTAACCGGCTTTTCTTTTCAGTGGCCTAGGATTTAGCCAAATTTCTTTAAGTTCAGTACATTTGTTTAATTAACTCTGACTTAAGAAAATATTTTAAACGTCTTTTGTTTTCAAAGACATTTAAAACATTCTGAATTTCATTTTCTAAAAAATTAATTTATTCTAATTTCATTTTAATAATTAATTCTAATTTCATTTTTAATAATTAATTTTAATTCATAATTAATTATTCATTATTCATTCATTCATTCATTAATTCTAATTTCGTTTTCATTTAAACATTCTTCATTTCTATTGGTTCTTTGTCATTAAAACTGAAGCAATGTTTTTTTTGTCAGCTTTTATGTATGATTACGCTATTTTTTAAAAAAGTAAGTAAATAATAATAATTAATAAAGTAGCTTTTTGCTTGGTAATAACTAAAATTCTTAATTAGCTTTTAGTTGCATAATAAGGACAACACGATCACAGTAAAATACATTTTTATATTATGATATGGGCAATATGATGTCATAATCTAAATTTTTTTTTTAATTTGTAAATAAACAGAAATATAAGCTGATTTTTTAAATAACATTATAATAAAGATTTTATTATTAATAAAAGTCAAATAAAATAATGAATTGTTCTCATTCATTCATGTAAATTGTGTTTCACAGCAATCTTAATTTAATTTAAATTAAATAAATGTATTAAAAATTAATAATAATTTAATGTATTAATATTAATTAAAAATTAATAATTTAATTAATTAATTTATAAAAAATATATTTAAATCTAATTTTTTTTCCCCCAACATTCAAAGAATAGCTATATTTGTGAATAGAATGTTTTATCGTCGGGTAGATGGCGCCACGGGCTGAATTAATCAATGAGTGCTTCTGCCGTTACGTCGAATATTTTCCATCCAGTATCTGTCATCATTGCATCGTGTGGTTTTTTTAGTCATACACAGAGGATTTTTTCGACCTCAGTACGATCTGCGCTTTTGTCTGTTAAGCCAAATTCGAGCTGTATGCAGTGAGAAATCGAGCTTTGCAGAGAACCGAAGGATAGTTGAGCTTCGAAGTTTTTCATTGGTGGATTTCAGACGACCCATTCAAACCTCTTTCACCCCTCCCCCTCTCCCCAGAAGGAGGTACCCCAAATTCGGGTACTCGCAAACGCGTTCCAGACTTTCAGTATCAACACACAAACCGACAGCTCCTGGCCATGGCAAGGATTATACGCAAATTTCGCAGGCGATTCTGTGTTAATGAGTGCCTTCCAAAAGATACGTTGTTGCCAATGTTAAGAATATCGTGCATTTATTGAAAAGGACCCAACCTTTTCAGCTGTGAATCTGCCTGAAATCTGTGGATTATTATTATTTTTGTGTGCGTGAATTGATGTTCTTTGTTTTTTAACGGCTACTATTATTAGTGTGGTCTCGAACTAGGGTAAGTGTTACTTATTTTTATGATTCATTATAGCAAAAATTATATTGAATGAATGATTTTCTGTTACGAAATTGGCAACGTTCGAAAGTTTTTTTTTTAATCATTTCCCCCTTATTATTAGTATCCTCCCAGAATTGTATTATTTTTTATAAATAAAAGTACAGTAGCTATGGAAAAAAAAAAAATCAAAACTTTTAATTTATTTTTCGCGAAGATTTGGTAATATTCTGTTTACTTGTATAAGAATATTCTGTTTCGAATATTCGAAAACGAACATTATATTTTATATATTATTTTATAAGTAAATATAGGGGGGGACACGACGTTAAGTTAAAATCTGTTTCTATGAGTAATTTATTTACTAATGTTGTGATTAATTATATAAATAAAATTCTGTTCGAATTATAATTTGTTTGTAATTCGGTTTTTTTTTTTCTCAGCAATAATTACTAAGTTTCAATAGTCATTATACTGAAAAGAAATAGGACATACTATTTTTTTTTTATTATTATTAAGGTACTGCATATTTTTGTCATAAAAAAAAAAAAAAAGGGTATATGTATACGGGAATGCCTATTTACCTTTTTGGACGGCGCTCATATTATTCAGTTGTTTTGTGTTTTATTTCATGAATACTTCTTTTTATAGCGTTCTTATGAATAAATTCCTGGAGAAAAAGAAAGCATTCTCGCCATTTATTTAATGGAAATTTATTCACTTTTTTTTTTACCTCGTCTGTTAATGCTCTTCTTTTTATTTTTTTTTATTTCTGTCAGTTTGGAATTCTGTGAATATCTTTTATTCCAACCTCGAACCTTTACCTTTCAATATTTTTCCAAATTTCTTTGAAATTAAGATATTTTTTTTTTAGCATTGTGCATTTGTACTATTGTGCAAAATATTATCATTTTTTAAAAAAAAAATTATGTTAAAGTTATATTCATCGTCAAGTGTTTTAGTAATTACTTAAACTGTTATTTGTTGACATCTATTGTTTTTGAATGTGTTATCGATTCTTTTTAAAGATAAGGTACAACAATTTCTGCGTCGATTAAAAGTGTCGTAAAACTCACTCATTTATGTTCAAAGTTCAAAAGTTTAATTTATTTTTAATCTCCATTTATATTTATTTTATTTTAAACGTGTTTAGTTTTATATATTATTTTATAAGTAAATATAGGGGGCAAAAACACATTAAGTTAAAATATCTTTCTATGAGTAATTTATATACTAATATTATGATTAATTGTATCATTCTTGAAAGCAACATACACAATTTTGTTATGGATTATTTATTTATTGCATGCAATGTGGTTTAATTCATTTAATAATGATAATCAGTTACGACAATACGCTGATTTTTGATCTTTAAAATAAAAAAAAGAAATAATAATTGTGTTCTAATAGCACTTTAGTTTGTTTGGGGGAAAAAAAGTTTAGGTTATAGATTTATCTGACTAAAATTATTTATATAGCACATAATAAGTAATGTATTTTAGAAAATATTAGTAATGTTGTTTATAGGAAACTGGGATGTAAGTGAAATTAAGATTAAAATTAAAATTAACCGCCGATAAGCTTTGTTTAGCAAACAACAAAATTTTATGTATAATCGGAAGAAATGTATACATTTGAGTTTTATTTAGAAACTAAAAAACAAAAATATATTGAATTAAACAGTGCAAGGCGACATAGTATGTAATTAATTTAAAAATAGATACATTTGTTATTGTTTTCAAAATTGCACTAAACTTCTGAAAACTGACGGTTATGTATATTTTTTTTCCGCACGAACTACGTTAACGCATCGTTAGCCACTTATGTTTTCAATTAATACAACAATGTGTTTTTTTCTAAATACTGATGCATTTTTGAAATGAAATATTTTTTTTTTCTGTTCTTTGTTTGCCATTTTATGAAGATAGAATGGGCAGACAGAGACACACGAAGTCTATTACCTGTTTCACTCCCATCCCTTATGCCGGACTTGGCGGCAAATCAAGTATGCACCCCTATTTCCCGCGCACCATTACCGAAACACCTGGCTCCTGTGCAGTCGGCCTTGCCCTCGGGGGCAGATGGCCCGACCGGCAGACGATCGTGAAAAGGAGGGCCCCCACAGCTGCCGATACGCGTGGCATCCGACGCGTGCCGGATCTCGCCTTCCCCTTCTCTCCCTCGTGGGGTCATTTCGTACCGATTCTTAAACCGATTGTTATGCCAGCAGAACGGTAATCCGTGAAGAAGAGGGAAAGGGGAGGAAGGGATTCCTAATTCTACCTTGTGACATCCGTGGATTATTGTGTTGGCTTGGCGGAAAAGTCATTGTTACATAAACAATGAGCATTTATTGTTCTTCCCCGCCGATCATTGAAGGAGGAAATTTTTGTTTCCTGTAGGGCGATTTTCTGAGTAAAGTAGAAATTGTCTGTCCCTGCATGGGTCATTTGAAGTGGCCTGCCCTACTGATGTTTATTGTGACCCGTTCTTTTTGCATTCCAAATTATGTTGAATTTGCATATAAAGTAGATGTTGTTGTAGAACGTGGGCTGGCAAAATCAGGTGACAAATTGTTCGGCAGTCACCATAGACAGACTGATGTAGATATATCTCAACGAGCTTTATTTTTCATCAATCTGCTGACTCGAAAAATTGAGTATTAGAATAACTTAGTTTTTAAATTTAATAAATTTTTATTGTCTATATTTAAAAATGAAGGCTGCAGAAATTAAATAACGAGAATGCTGTTTTGATGTTTTAAAAAATTTATGTAAAGAACATTTATTTATTTATTTTTTTTTTTTATGGTTGGTATGTAATTTTTTTATACAAAATACAATTCGAGAAGTTGTTTTAAGAGAATGAAGTCATTTAATTTTTTTAAAAAATGAAATACTAAAATTTCCATAAATTAAACGAAATACTCAGGCTGGCCCATTTAAATAATTTTGGCAATCATGAAATGATACCATTAATTTACTCTTTAAAAATATTTAAAATCCCTGCTTTAATTCTATATTTTGAAATATTATTTATTATACCTAAAATTTCCAAATGAATGAAACACTATGTGTAATTATAATTTTTATAACTTTATTTTTTGAAGTTTATACTTCAATTCTCTATAAATTCTTCATCTTATTATTTCTGTGCACATTAAAAACTTAAGGGTTATACAGTGGACCAGCGACATCAAGAACATTTCCTGATGTTTAAAGGTCTTCCAGTAGATCTGTCAGGGACAATTATCCAACATTCCCTTGTTATTTGTGGGAAAATCTGTCACAAGATTTTGAAGTTAAGTACACTGGTTTGTTGTTTATTATCACTTGTACTATAAGCTACACTATTATTATTATTATTTTAAATTGAATGTGTATTTTGGAGGGATTTTTTAAATGAAGTTTTGAGATAACGGAGTATTTTTAAAATGATCTCTTATTAAAACCAAATTTAAAAGTGGAGGTCTCCTCTTTAAAAATCTATAATGTGTTCCATGTTTCTCTTTTTGAAAATAAAATGGAATCAATCAATCAATGAATGTAAAGCATGCCGTGTAGGATCTTTAAAAGTGAAGTGAAATAAAGAGAAAGAAAGTTGGTTTCTATACTAATGTAATAACTTGGCCTTTAAAGTGTATCACTTCCCAAAGGCTCATTTCCATCTGTTAAATGTAACAGTTTAACGCAAGTTTTAAAAATGTATGAAAGAGGAGTACATCGGAAAAGAAAAAGGCATGAACTGCAAACGGCCCGAATCAGTTTTTATATTTTTTTAAAGCCCTTATCGGAAGTTGTTTTATTTATTTGAATGTCTCCCGCATTTTGTAGAAAGTTTTTTTTTCTTCCATGAAGTACTTTTGGAGGAAACAATTTTTTTTAAAAAAACCAATCCGCGAGTGCTCCTCGCAGATAACGCGCGAAAAATAAAAGGCGACGCATCCACTCGTATCCTGGCGTTTCCAACCTGCAGGGAAAAAAATAAATAATAATAAATAAAAATAAAATAAATAATAATAATAAAAACTCTGAGAATTAACGATTTGTGTTTGCTCTGTTCGGCGACGTTCTTTTTAGGGTGTTGCTGATGTGCTATTTATGCAGCTTTTCATTGGTTCAGTGCGATGTTGAATCAAACAGGCAGAATAAAAGATAATCCGCCTGTGAATTCGGTAAAATACTTCGATCCATAGAGACAGATAAAGTTTAGCAAGAATAGGGCAATTTCATAGAGGGGAAAAATTTAAATTACTTACAAAATAGCTTTTGAGTTATATTTTAGCGTATTTTCTTCTATTATAGAATGATCTGTTGCTGTTGTTCTAATGCAACTCACAATACAGAGACAGTTACAGTTACTCTTTACGCCACCAGCAAGGGCTGCACCGCTGTGACTCATTCAGCACTACCCAGGGGGCACATGTAACTTGAAGATAGGCTACTGACGCGAGGCACACGACCCCCACAACGACCTACGATCCTATTTAGACCGAGACCTATGGTATCAAGTGGATTTCGAACCGCTGCAAACATTCATAGCACCTCCAGGATTCGAACCTGAAAAACCTGTGGTACCAGAGCGGCCATCAGGCCCTTTATTAGATGTTATAGAATGATCTAAACGACGCAATTTTAATTGCATGAAATTGCTTTATGACAATGTAAACTGCTGAGCAAAGGTTGGTGTATTACGCTAAACTTTGAGAGCAGTTATCTTTTTTCTTCCTTTTAATGGGTTCATTGAAGGATTGAACTTCGTTCAGATTCAATTAATAATGATATCCATCCATTATTTGCAGTCTCTGCTTGTAGTGGAGGATGGTGACGACTTTCCTTTACTTTTCATATTAATCTAAAGCTGGATAATCTTTCCTCTTTTAATCTTGATGAAAGTATGAAAATCATTCAAATTAAAAAAAAAAAAAAAAAATCGTATTTCTGTTAGAAGATTTCAATACTATTTCATAATATTAATAATAATATAACCCTATAAAAAGGCTCGTTTTGACAAAGAGGAAGTGGACGATCCAAGTTGTGATGGGTAGACGCAGTTGAAAATTATTTTGCTGTACTGGAGGTTAAGAATGGGGGAGGACCCTTGTCACCCAGTGGAAATCTCTTGAAAGGAAAGCCTTGGCCCACTCTGGGCTGTCGTGCTATTGACGATGATGATGATGATGATGAATGTAATTTCATAATATTATAATTCCCATATTATTTCATGATAATTCCATGCTGATGTCATGCTTTATTTTATTATTATTGAAATTCATAAATAATGGAATAAATTTGGCATCCAAATGGATTAAAAAGGCATTTTCGTGCATTTTTTCATACTATTTTAAACCCACCTACTTCAGTTTGCAACTTTCATGGACCTCTGCCATTTTGTTTCTCCTTAAACTACATTCTGCAAATTGGCAAATACATTTTTTCCACCTCTTCAGTGCATTCTTCTACGCGCGAAAGTATCTGTGTCCTTTTTTGACAGTGGCGTGACGGGAATTGGGTGATAAGCCCCGACATATATTAAAATGTGTGTGGCTTTCCAAATGTCTGTTCCAAAATTAGAATTCCGATTCGTCCCACGCTCCGCCGCACTCCACTGGGTGCGACAAATGGACCGAAAACGGTTTAAAACAGTCAGGTAATAGGACTTTGAAAAATCCTGACAATCCATTGCTAACTCTTTAAGAATTAGCATGACGCATTCTGCCATTCAGGAATAATAATATTAACATTTAAATAGTCTACATTTTTATAAAATAAAAGTTTTTTTTTTTTGACATCAGTACAATTTTTCTACAAATTATTCTATATCTTTTGAAATGAAAATTGGAATGTTATAAGTAATTTTTTTAATTGGGAAATTCAATTTTAATATAGAACATGTGCCCTTAAATTCCTGTTGTTAATCCTATAATGAAAAAAATTGCCTAGTAATAATTGCTTAGCTTGTTTTGAAAAAAAAAAAAAAAAAAAAAAAAAAAAAAAAACATTTTTTTTTTTTAAATTTATATTTATACTACAATTTATTCTTATAAATAATTATTTCGCGTTATAAATGTAGCATATTGCAGAAATTAATAAAGAAAATACATGCAAGTAAATTATTTCATTTTGAGATCTATAGACAAATGCCTTTAACATTTATTTTCCTTAGTATTGTTCTTATTGATATTTTTCTTCAGCATACATTTTTTTTTCCCTTTTTCTTTCTTTCCAAAGGAGACCTAATGGCGGAGGGACTAGCGCTCTGGTTTTCGGTGCTACTGGGTTCGGGTAGAGTCCCGGCTGTGCCGTGGATGTTTCTGAGTATTTCGGAATCCACTTTAAGTCGTAGGTCCGGTCTCATAGGATCGTAGAGCCTCGTGGGATGTGACTCGCGTTCGTCTTCAAGCTACACGTGCCCCCTGGGTAGTACTCAGTGGGTAACAGCGGTGCAGCCCTTGCATATGGCATAAAGATGAACTGTCTCTGTATTGCCAGCTGCATCATAACAATAACAATGTTAAATATTAGATATTTTTGGGGGGTGGGGGTGGATCGAAGGGATTATCACCAAAATTTGAATCTTATGCTAATAAAGTATTCTATTTTAATAATCAAAGAAATAATGGTTACTGTTTCATGTCAGGGAAGCATTATTTCCGCTCTATCTGTATAAACCTGTGATTTTGTTTTGAGACCGACTTATGGGGTCGCTGTTGTGTAAGAAGAGGGAAGAGAGAGAGAGAGAGTGTAAAAAATCTGTTGCTCACGCATTCGTTTCTCAGTAAGCCCATTAAAAAAAATGCATACACTAACTCCCACCCGAACAGCACTTGTGACATCTCTTCAAACATCCGGTGGAACTGCCATTTCACCTGCGCTCACTTCCGACTTTTTATTACAAATGCGTTCTACTTAAACTATGCTTCCGTAAAGAAGTGCTACGTCTGTATTTGCAAGCTTATCAGGTGTTCGGTGTCCAATTTTTTTTTTAAATTTGAAATCATTTCAAGCGTTTTCGTGAATTAATAATTTTGGATGCATTTAATGATTATTACGTAGTAAAAATGTATGCTTTTTTCTTACGCCTTCAAACACAACAATGCACATTTTTTTTTAACCTATTTACATTGAATCCGACTCAAAAGCCGCCTTCAAGGCGATTGATTATACGAGGTCTCGTTATTCTGGAGCTATTAAGAACCGCCAAACTATTATAAGGTTTCTGTCTTAGCAAAATAAGACTATTTGCCTGCAGTGGATGCCAGCCCACTGCGGCATAGAGGGTGACGAAAAAGCTGATCTGCTGGCAAAAAAAAAAAAAAAAAAAAAAAAAAAAAGGTCAGCCATCATTCAAACTGTTGATGATGAAGTCCATTGTCAGATTATTCGTTAAATCAACCCTCAAGAACAACCTAGATCAAGAGCTTTTGGAGAGAAATTCCCAAAAGTCTTGATTTCAAATTTTTCTGATTGGCCTAGGATGAAGGCAGTTGCGGAGTTTCTTCTCGTAACCGGCCACGATTGCCTTGCTAGGCATTTACACCGCATAAATGTAATTGAAGAGTCTTGCTGCAGGCTTTGTAACCTTCGGGAACTCATGGACCGCGTTCACATTCAACGCGGTCCTGCGCTCTCTGCCGCATCTTTGGTGGAAGGCCATAGACTTTTTTTCTGTTGCCATTTACCACTTTATATTGTTTTGTTCTGCATGACTCCAGTTGTGTCTTTTGTACCCGTCATTGGAAATAAATAAAAACATTGTATTGAAATTGATTTCTTTATAATCGTCATTGAAGTAGAATGCTTTGTTACCAAAAAAGAATAAGTGTTGGAGTATTTTGAAAGTTCATCTTTGGATTTTAAAGTTGATAATTTTTTGTGTGTTGTTGTAGTATGATGTGTAAATTTCCATAATAAATTAAATTATGACTCTGTGTCCTACGTTTATAAATGTTTTACTGCATTTCAAGTACTTCCTGTTATTTTAAAATACTCGAAGTTTAAAAGTTTGACAGATTTAATTTAATAAATCTTTGATTTAACAAAATTTTAAGCATTATTAATTAAATATTGGTTTCATTATAGTTCTGATAAATTTTTCGTTTTTTTATGCTTTTTGTCAATCAGCCTTATTAATAATAGCCTGATGAATCGTATTTAATGTTGTGCCCTGCCTTTGTTACTTGCCTCTGTTCGGTTGCAAAATTTAAAAAAAAAAATTAATGCTTTAAATTGAATTAATGTGTTAAAATGTTTTTAAAAATTGATTAATGTTGTTAATTGTTTAATAAATGTTTTAAAATGTTTTTAAAAGACTTCTGCTTCCAATTCGTAAAGACCCTGTTGGCTGTTTTTAATCTGCATGCACTGTTTCAATTAAAAAATAAAGATTTAGGTTGTTTATACCGTTATTTGTATTTCACCATTTCAGAAGATTTAAATGATCCAAATGAATATTTAGAACGTAGATTGTGATCTGCGCGAATCGTATTTGCTCCGAGTTTTTGTCTTGGAAATTTTTTTTTTTTTTTTTTTTCCCCTCTGACTATTTTCAGTCTGATACTGTTCCAAATATCGTTTTAAAACAAAGAGCTGTGGTAAAAAAACAAGAGTTCAGAATGTCCATGAACCAAAAAAAAAACCGTATGTTAGTGTTTTCGTGACTTGCGTCCGTTAAGCGAATACGTCTCCATTTCTGATTGGTTAATTCTTAATACTAATGGTTCGAACTCGTGATTTCTTTTTAGTTCATTTCTTGTGTGTGCGGAGAGCAGTAAAGGATATGAATCATGCAAGAAATACTACTGTATTTCATGTTCTTGTGATGTAATAGATTTCGACTTAATCATTATCTTAATGATAGTGTATTGTATTTGAATAATTAATTTAATAAACGATTGTTTTGGATATCCAATCTAGAGAATTTAAAAGGAACCATCGTTTGCATTTCATTCTGGATTGTTCATAAGTTTTCCTGGGCCTAATTATTATTATTAGTTTGTTTTTCATTTTAAATGTTAAATAATTATCGCTTTAATCCAGGCGTGGCCAACCCAAATGATCTTGAGGGCCACTTTGGAAATACACCCTAACTCCGGGGACAGCCTATAAAATCATATATCCCCCTATTAGATTTAAGCCCAGTGTAGATATTTATTATTTTTTTTTTGAGTGAAAAATGGAAACAGAATGAGTTATTATTGTATCTACTATTATTCTTACATGTGAACATTATAATAATATAATAATAAAATGATATTAAACGCCCATTGTAAAGAAATATAGAATACTCAAAATGAAATAAAAAAAAATAGGTAAACGTAATAAAAAAAAATGAAATCATTAAAGAATATTTATTTTACTAATGTGATATGTGTTTCTCCATTCTTTAACTTAGCTTTTGCAAATCGATGCGCTCATCGTGAGCGCGCAGAATATAATTTAAATATTCTGCGAAATCATAACTGTAAATTCATCACTGAAACAGGCACTATCTATCATGGGTATTATTTTAAAATCAAAGTTCATTTTTTCTCATCATTTCGACCCTTCTTGAATAGATGGATGCACGCATAAAGTATTTTTGAATACATGGGTTTTCATTACTTTGGCCATTATGAAATAAATATATTTTGTCAAAAGTGTGATGCAGGGAGGAAAAAAATTTTATTTTTAAGCGTTTCATGCTGTTGAGGATTATAAAAAAATATATTTTGTTTTTAAACAAGATATTGTAGTAGTTAATAATTTAGCTTGCAACGCACTAAATTTCATGTAAAAAAAAAAAAAAAAAAAAAAGAGGAGTAAAAGTGCGCAAATCAAATGATCGCCTGACTGCAGGCCAAAACAATAAACACTATTCAAGTTTGCGCTTCTATTTTTGGCAACATTGAAAAATCGTCTATTTGCCACAGAAGAAAAATGATATCTGAATGCGTTTCTTTCTGCGTGCCTCAATTTATTTGGGACATTCTAATGGGTGGGTTTTTTTCAGTGGCAGCATGGAGTAGGGTTGCACGCATCGACTCGTGTCGGGCTGAAATCAAACCGAATTCATGAGCACTACCTCTCAATAAACACGGGTACGCGTGTCGTTTTTACATTTTTTTTTTTTTTTAATTTACTTTCATAAAAGTTATATATGAAAAAAGATATGCCGATTAGCTTTGTTTGTTTTATTTTTAAAAAGTAAGAAATGATTGTTATTTAAAATGTGGATAACATATATAAACATTATAAAGATTTAATGATAAAGTAGTTTTTTGTTTTTTTTTTTTTGTCATAACAGTGAGTGTTCATGATAAAAAATTTTTTACCATAAACATTCACTGCTATGATAAAAGTTTTTAGTTTTTATCATAAAAAAACAAGTATTGAATTTGATATGCAATTCATTCATTGGATATTTCCTTATTTGGCTCTTTTGTAGTAGGCAAGCGTAAAAAATAATGAGTTAAATTTAATTAATTTGTTTTTATATTTTCATAACTAAACATGTATATTCACATATTAGCATGTGTTGATCAAATAGGCTTGCGCAATGTGTATAGTCACTTAGTAAAAAACCACATACTTCGGAACGTATTTTAAATAAATAAAAATTGCGCATATAGGCATCGTATCTCCAAGTTAGCACCTTATTGGCAAATCATCTCGCCTTTTTGTCTGCACTCTCTGGAAATCATTTAATTAATTATTGTTCTATAATTTAAATGTTTAATTTAATTATGAGGTGTTTTTTTTTCAGTTCCTCTTTTTAACCTTTCATGAAAATCTGATAATCTTCCAACAAAATGACCAGGCATTTAGGCAATTTTTAAAGTAAAAGGATTAGCCTAAATGCATCATAATCTTTAAATCATGAGCGGAATTTTTTTTTGAAACTGTTTCTTTAATTGCTTTTACTTACACAGCCTATCATCCCCCTCCCCCCCTCCTTTTTGAGCCAGAAGGGAGTATTAATTATTAATGGGAATCGACATCGGTATTTAATTAGAATCGTTCCCTCGCCATAAAAAGGGATTCCTGTCTCTTTTAAGCGTGTCCCCGGGGCTGCCATGGATCAAGGAGGGAGTGGTCTAATTGTTTCAAGGTTGCTTTGTAACAGTGAACGGAAGCCCTTTTATCTCATCTGTTGCATCTCTTTTGTCGAAATCTTCTAATGAGCAGGTGTGCTGTTCTTCGGTGGAAAGTGTGGTTTTGAGTGGATGAATCATGTGCTGGATTGGAAATCCTGTTTCATTTACAACTAACTGCTCGAGAAAATGTTTTCATCCTCATTCAATAGTGTAGTGTCACATTTCTGTGAGAAATGGAAGCTGATAAACAACAGCAAAAAAAAAAAAAAAAAAAAAAAAAAAAAAAAAAAAAAAAAAAAAAAAACTTGTCTGTTTTATCAACCATCATCATCAGTGGTGCAACAGCCGCATGGTGGGTCAAGGCCGACTGCCTCCTGGCAGGTTTAAAGACAGGAGATGTTTTCTTCTTACACACTATGGCCAACGCTCTTCAATCATGTTAGACCGGGATCTATGGTTTAAAGCGGATTCCGAACCACTGCAAACATCCTTGTCCACGCTTGACTAGCTCTCGGTGCCACACGAAACCCGTGGCACCAGAGCGCCAGTCACTCGGCCATCAGGCCGTCCCGTACAATCCCAAACATATGTTATTGAAACAGCATTAAAATTTTAGCATTAATTTTGTGGGACGAGCCTTTTTGTTGTGATGTCAGATGGTGTGGATTCATAATGCTTTAGGGAATTTGTAGTGGATAGTTAGTTACTACTACACTACACCACACCACACCACATCATTGTGCCTAGAGCTGAGTGTTTCCCTTTACAGTTTGGGAAGGATGTGAGTGAGAAGAAATCTGATTGGGCCTTTGACGCTCTACGGTCGTATAAGGGACTTACTGCTTAAAGGGGATTCGAACCACTACTAGCATCCATGGCGCCGCCGTACTCGAACCCGAAACCCGTGGCACCGAGCGCCAGAGAGCTAGCCACTGGGCCCACGAGCCCCTGTTCTATCACTACCTTCGTAATAATAATAATGCGACCTGATGGCCAATTGGCTAACGCTCTGTCCATTAGTACCACAGGCTTCAGGTTCAAATATTGTGGTGGCATGTATGTTTTTGAGTGGGCCTGAATTCACGACAAACTATATGTCCGGTCTCATTAGCCAAAGTGTGCACAAAATGACCGTAGAGCAACAAATCAAACCTCAAACCTCCATATTAATAACAATATTTCCCTCTTCCACTCAAAGAAAGGAGGAAAAGTATTGTGGCAGCTTTTAAACTTATGAATAGATGACGAAACCTACTGAGCGATGGAATGACGTAAGCTATTGAAAAATCGCGTTCTTCTACATTTCTGCATAATGAGCTCCATTACCGAAACCGTGTGAAGAATAGAGGTTTGATCATCAAAATGCTTTTTATGTTGTGTCAGTGGATTTAATGATTGGAAATGAAAATAAATGTTATAACAAAGAAAACAAACGAACGATTGAATAAAAAAAGAACAAAAACAGCCAAAATGTCTCCCAGAAAACGATTTTATCCTTTAAAAAAATTGTCGCCCAATTTTTGTTCGAGTCTCTACTTTAACTAGGAAAAAAAGTAAAGATATTTTTTTTAAAAAGTCTCTTTTTTTCTCTACTTGGACATCATTTCTCTCTCTCCCATTTACAGAAGAAGGAAATTTTTATAAAATCTTAACATTGAAAAAAAAAAAAAAAAAAAAAAAATAAAATAAAAAGAATTCCACTCAACCTCCGGCGGGAACTCGAATTCCATTTTCCCGATACCATTCTCTGTGACGTAATGCATTTACGGATCGTTTCGAACTTCAGGTATTCCTTCCTCAATCCTCCTCCCCCTCTCCCTTTCCATCCATTTCTCTTTTCAGAACGGTCATCGATTTATTTTTTAAAGACTCGAACACTATTTCGAACTTTTCTTTTTTTTCTTTATTTATTTGTTGGGTGTAGGAAGGGGCATTAGAAGAAGATAGGTGTGAGAAAAAGCATTAACTATTCGAGGAATTTGTACTTGAGGGATACCTTTTTGAAAACTATTTTCTACGGATGCTTTTTTTTGTTTTTAAATGAATTATGAATTTTTTTTTTCTTCTATCGTTTAATATCGCCTGGGTAGCGTTTTGTGGAGTTCACATTTCTTGAACGGGGTTGTTTAGGATTCTTTGAGGCATGTTTGAGAGAACGCAAGTCTCCTATTTCATCGATTATTGATTTCAAATGAATTTTTTTTTTTTTGTTGTAGGTAGTGAATGCATTCATAATTCATGGAAATAATTTTATTTATCAAGTCATTTCACGCAGTGTTTCTTTCCTCTTGAATATGAGGTAAACGGACCCTCAATTTGATTTAAGATAACCATTTTATTTTGTTCATTTTGTAACTATTAATATTTCAAGATACTTGAAGATGTGCGCAGTTATTTTATAAATGAATATAAAACTGTTTTGAAATTGTTTCAATTTAAAATTAAATGTCTGAAATTTGATTTTTTCATGTAAATCATTTAAATAGGGTTAATTTTATATTACATCTCAAAAAGCATTAAATTGTATCTAAAAAAAATATAAACTAATTATTTACTCCTTTTATTTAATACCTCTTATTTTTAACATGGCAACTATTGCTGTCCTATTACTTCAAAATGATAAAAATATCTGCTTATTGCAGTCCATTAGTTTGTCCCTCTGCGGTCATTTTGTGCATACTTTAGGCTCATTAGACCTACCGTTGAACGTGGATTCCGAACCACTCACAAACATCCATGCCACCGCCGAGATTCGAATCTGAAGACTGGTACCTAAGGCCAGAACGCTAGCCAATGGGCCATCAAGCCGCTTTGCAATCCATTAATTGGAACACATTTATAGCGTTATGTGCATTTTCTTCTTAATCAATGATTTTTTCAATTCCTTCTATTAGCTCCCACTCTCCCTGTATATATCTTGTTCACATTTTCAATCGTTCATAAAATACTTTTTATTCCTTCACTCGAGTTCAAATACATTTTTTTTTTTAACTTGTAGTGGAGGACACTTGATGCTTATACGGTTTTTCAAATATTAATTCAGTAATTAAATTTAATTAATTCATTTTAGTCTTTTTTTAGAGTTAAGTTGCCTATGTCTACTAATAGACGTTGCCAAATAAACTTAAAAAAAAATGAATGAAAATTATTTATAAAGGACTTTTTTTGCACTATAGCGAAAAAAAGTAGGAATTGACCTTAAATTTTTTTTTTTTATATTACTTGTTTTACTCAGAAGAATATTATTTATTTGAATGCTAATGTTTATGGGATTGTTTTTATTTTCTTTATGTACATGTATTTATTGTGTTGCTAAGGTGCTTAAAAATGTATGATAGTAAAATAAATTTTGTTTATTTATATTTATTATTATTATTTGTGATTTGCAAGACATACATTTAAAAACTATTTCGTAGCATACATGCTAAACCTTTCCGATTTTCAAATAGTTTTGCTGTCGTAAGACACATTCTTCTCATTGTAAGAAATCAGGAAAAAAAAAAAAAAAAAACCCTACGGTATTTCCCTTCATCCTTACTTACCACATTTTTCTAACGATGCGTGTTCCAGAATCTTTTTTTGTGCTTTACGTTTCGTATACGTAATAAACTTACAAAATCATTAAAAAAATTGAGTTCAATGTCATAGAATGTAACATTCTAGTAGCATATATTTTTAAACACTCACTCCAACAGAAACACCCCGTTCGAGAGAGAGAGAAAAACAATGTTGTTCCGTTACAGATTGCATGCTTGGCACTCTTCCATGCCCCCCCATCTGGAAGACAACAATGGCAGGACCCTTTCTTTCACGAAAGACGCTATCTCAACCCCGCGCCATCTAACTGGAGCAGTGCAGTTAGCTGACAAGCATCTAATCGGCGGGTTCTCAGCTGGAAACCGAAAGTGGCGACACGTTCCAGCATCACAACACCTCCTTCAGCTTTTCCACTTGATAAGGGGTGGGAAGACAATGGGTCGTTCACTTTTCCAAAGTTTTTAAGTGAGCCGTTTTTGCAGAAACGGAATTCCTTGTCAATTGAGCACGCCGGGTCGGGTTGACCATGCAGAAATGGCTAAACGGAATGGACCGAATCGCTTCCGTTGGAAATCCTTGGCGGTACTAATCTGCCAGATTTATTTATTTTGCCCTGTGACTAAGTTTGGACAGGAATCGCCTCTTGCTGATTGGACGGAAGGTTGAGTGGATATTCGATCAACCGTTCAGTTAACGGATTTTATTAGTTTTATTGCTTTCCTGAAGCTCGCGAATGGAGCAGAATGTTCTGCGTTAAAAGTTTTTTTTTTTTTTAAAAATGATTTCATGCAAGAGACTTTTCCACGCTTCGCTGGTGCAAGATTTAAAAGAAATAGTATACATTTTGTGGGCCATTATCCTATCGGTCAAAGTTTGCGCATTTTTTTTTTTTTTCCCAATGCAAATTTTCTCATTTTATAATTTTGAATTTTTTAAAATTTTAAGCCATTGTTTCTTACACTTGTTACTTATCGCGCAAGGTAGTGATGATTCTGATTTTAGAAATTAATTATATAAAATGATACATAAATTTACTATCTCATCTCCCATTTCAGAAATGCAGAAGCAGTGCAGGAATTTCAATCTAAAAGAATATCGAGCTTAGTTGAATTGGTTTCATAGTAAAATTCTGTGCAATTAGGTGGATAAAACTCGAAAATATTTAATAATAGCCTAAAATGTGCACAAAAAGATCATAGAGTGACGAGCCAAACCAAACTAGGTAGGAGTGGGCAGTTGCCTAAAAATTCGAATTTTTTTATACCGATTTCCGATATTTTAGCGTAATTGTATCTACTGTGATCTTTACTAATGGATTTAGAAAAATATGTGAAATGAATTCAATGATTTTTATCGAACTCGTATGACTTAAGACACTCTTGTATTCTAAATTTGTTTACAAAAATACATATATGTCCCATACAAATAACTCTGTTAAATCAGCAGGTAGCAATATATTGTAGAATAGCGTAGGCCAAATAAAAGTAGATAGTACATTTTCATTATAAAGATGCTCTATATGTAACAACATTAAAACTTACGGAAGCTATTTCATTATTAAGAACAACTATCTTCTTTCCTTGTGGATCTAAGCTGGCTCTTTTTATAAGCCTCAAAATGCTGAGACAAGTCTCTTGCTTGATGTGTTGGTGAAACCGCAACTTGTTTTTGCTTGGAGGTTGAATTATCGAGGGACACAATTCAATGGCCTCCTTAACATTTCATTTTATCAATAATTCCAAGAATTTTGGAAAAAATGAAAACCATTTTTGTTAGTGAATCGGATTTCACTCCAGACTGATTTTCAGGGGTTAGTGCACCCTGCTGCATATATTTATGGATTTGCTTGTCGTTCGAGAAAAGCCCACCAAATCTCGCCTGGTGAAGCGAGACGGTCGTAGTCCTCCTTGTTTTTGAAAACAGTGGCTGAATGCCGTGCAGATTTGAATCTGTGGCCTTCTGATCAGTGGTCCGCGAGTGGGACACAATCCATGCTTGGCTTTTTTAAGCCTCCTTATATTTCGATAGGCTGAATTGTTTAAATAACTAAGAATTGCATGCATACTATATTTCTAAAATAATGCCCATGAGTTATGTGTGTATGCGAAATGCATAGATAAAATTGATTAGGTAGCTGCACGATCTTTGAATTCTGCAATTTGATCTTTAATTCGAGAGAAGCACATGTGGCTGCAGTTGGAAACTTCCCACGCGATATCTCGCTGCAATTTTTTTTTTTTCTTCTGAGTTTTCTCGGTTATCGCTGTTGTTGAAGGGGGGGGAGGAGGGGGGAAGACACACCATGAAACAAAGCGGTTATTGACACGGATTTCTGTGTCCTTTTTACTTTATGATTGTTTTTCCACGTTCTCATACAAACAGTACACATAGTTCCCTCTCAACACGTTTTTCTTTCGACGTCATTTTCACCCAATTTTTGAGAGACCCGCATCTTGGTTGAGTTTGTTTTCAATTCTCTTGCCAACTTTATTTTGTTTATTCATTCGTTTCACTAACAAAAAAAAAATTATATTTATGGGTTGGTTTCTTAGTTTAGTTGTTGAGAGAACAGGCATCCGAGTGTATTGTATACATAAGAAAATAAAATAAAATAAATTTGTTTATTCATTTAAGTTAACAGATTAATTATTCTTTTGACATTAAACATGTTATATAAACAAAATGTCTCTTTCGTGATAGATTTCTATGAAATGTTGGGGAATATAAAAGGAATATTATTAAAAAGTATTGGAATTGTAATAACAGTGTTGAGAATTGTGGGTGTTATAGGACTACTGTTTAAAATTATTGGAATTCTAGAAATAGCGTTAAAAGTTATTAGAATTAGCAGAATTATTGTTAAAAATCACTAGAATTATTGAAAAAATATTGGAATTACAGGAATATTGTTCAAACTTATTGGAATTGCTGGAACGGTGTGCAAAATTATCGGATTCCAGAAATATTGTTCAAAATTATTCTAATTACAGGAATATTGTTCAACATCATTAGAATTATAGGAATAGTGTTAAAAATTATTGGAATTACAGGATTATTGTTAAAAATCGCTGGAATTATTGAAAAATAGTTAAAAATTGGAATTACCGCAACGGTGTTCAAAATCATTGGAATTACAGGAATATTGTTGAAATTTATTGGAATTACAAGAACAATGTTCAAAATTATTGAATTGCTGACGTGAGTGAAATTGTGAATATTATTAAAAATTGATGTAATTATGGGATTATTGTTAAAAAGTACTGGAGTTATGGGATTATTAAAAGTTATTGGAATTATGGGAATATTTTATACCTTTTATATATCAATTTTTTTTTTAAATTGAAGAATGCTGGCTTTAATTTTTTAAAAAAATGTATCTTAAAAACTTGGAATTCCTTTTGGCTGGAATTTTTTTTTTTTTTAATCAGAATCGTGTAATTTAAAGATAGATAAAATGATTTTATCTACTATTGACCTCAATATCTTAAACAAGGAATTATATTTTGATAAAGAAAAAAATATTTTCGTTACTCTCTTTAAAAGATTAAAGAAATAAGAAAAAAAGGAATAAAGAAATAAAAGACTTTATACATTAAGTATAATCTAACCAAAGGTTCGATTTTAGATAGAATAAATCCCTATGCAATTCTATTCAGAGAGTGGTTTATACGTGACAAAATAGCAGTCCTTATGATTGTTCTTGCATCCTTACGTTATGTAATGACTCGTTGGTCAAGTATGCAGCCAGAAACCACGCGCGTAACTTCACATGCGCTGTGAGGTCAGTGGATGGGAATGAGGACATCCCGCACAGACACGACGGTGTTTTTGTTTTCAACCTCAGAGTGAATGTCTTCTGCTTTCGGTGGACGGTTTTCTTCTTCTTCTCATGGAATAAATAACGCATCACACTATTAAAATTACCAAATTCTTTTTTGACGAAGAAATTAAAAAAAATTGTGTAAAAAAAGTCATATAAATTTTTGGACTCATTATTCTTCTACAAATAGGGCGTCATAAAATTATTAACTCATTTTAGGATATACATATTTACCGAATGATCTCTAGAGCTTTTTCCATCCAGTTTTTCGTACTTTTGCAATGCATGGAAAAAAAAAAAAAAATGTACATAGAATATTTAGCTATTGATGTGGAATGAACACAGAATTCTTTTAGTATAGTAACCGCTACGGTGTCGTGACTGCGAGCGTAGATTTCAGTTTTTACATCATTCTTCTTATTTCATGGTTTGTCAACAATGGCATGACTGTAGTGCAGTCAGCCTCGCAGCGAGATAAGATTGCTCTGTGATAAAATGGCTGCAATTCATTCGGGTTGCTGATTTCACCCTAAAGATACAGATCTCTATGTATTTGCTGCTGGTGTGTGTTGTTAAGCTCAACTTTGCAAAAGACGGTTAAGCTCGCCTGCCCACAAATCAGATCCGATGATTCAGACCCACAGAGGACGCTTCTAGGGAGCTGCAGATGCGACGCGTCTTTCAGGGGGCGTGGGGCTTGTCTGTCACACCAAGATTCCACTCCTTGCGAGCAGCTTGAAATATGTCACCACAAGAGCTGTGAAATGGGTGGAATCCCTTTCGTCTCCTTGCTTAATCCTTGTCTCCGAAGAATTTTGTAGGACAAACATTTTTATTGTGATGTCAGATGGTGTGTATTCATAATGCTTTAGTTAATTTGTAGTGGATATACTTAGTTACTACTGCTACACTACACTACACCACTGTACTAGAGCTGAGTTGCCCCTTTACAGTTTGGGGAGGATGTGGGTGAGAAGAAGTCTGATCGGGCTCTCTGACGCTCTACGGTCATGTGAGACCGGGACCTACAGGTTTAAAGTGGATTCCGAATCACTCCAAACATCATGGCACCGCCGAATCGAACCCGAAACCTGTGGCACCGAGGGCCAGCCCCTCGGCCATCAGGCTCTGGTTGGTTAGTTAGCTGAGTTAGGATGTTTTATCAGACTTCATTTTAATGCTGGATTCTCACCCGATACTGGGATCGCTGAACGTCAGCCCAAAATCTTGCCCATTCTGTTTTTTGATTAGCTGACGTTCTGCGACGTGTGATCTTAGTATCGGGTGAGAATCCAACATTAAAAGACTGCAGAAAAAAGTTATAGTTAATAAAGTAAAAGCTGTAACTTTAATATTTCACATTTTACTCAATATTTCTTTAACATTTCATTTTTGTTTTTTGTTTTTGCCTCATTTTTATTATAATTATTGTATTTTTTTACTTTTATCTATCGTATTACACTCATCTCTTGTTTATCTATTTATCATTGGAAAAAAAAAAACCCCATTTCTTTCTGATGTTTTACTATCAGAATACAAATGCTTTGACGAAAAGGCGGCTTTATGTTCAGTTATTATCTTTTTGTTGTTTATTTTCTCCCCACTTCTTGCTACTGTTGATGAAAGTACCACACCTGCGTTGGTTGACTTGCGGAGGAGGCTGAATATCGAACAGAAAAAATTCTGAAAGTTTATTTTACAAAATCTCGTTCCATTCTGTACGAAATAAAAACGTCTTCTCTTCCCTTAAAGAAAACATTTTGGGGAAGAAAAAAAAAAAAAAAAAAAAAATAAAATAAAATAAAATAAAAATAAAAAAAAACATGCTACAAATACAGGGGGAAGAAAAAGAAAAAAAGCTTCGTTTATTTATTTATTCATTACATTTGTTTATTCCGTTCTTTCTTACCTCAACGAACGCACATGTTTATGATCTACTTTTTCTTCTTAAAGTGAGATTTCTGTTTGCCCAACAAATCCTCGAGGAATTACCCCTCACCCCTTGAAAAAAAAAGAAAAGAACCTTCTTCCAACTTTAATATCGTTACGCGAGTCCGCTCCGCTTATAAATAAATAAGCGGGAGGGGGAACCGAATGGAGTTGTTTGGAAATTGTTGGCGGTAGTGTTTCCATGGTTATGGATGACGTCATCGGTCACGGTGCTTCGGACTTTTGTTGGCGGAACTTGGCAAGCGCCATTACGGAGAAAATAGTAGTTGCTCTTTTTTTTTATCGTTTTTTTTCCGAAGCGGAATGGCAACAACGCCGTCGAGTTCCGGATCTTTTATTCCGTTTACAGAGTTTTTATTTAATTCTATGTGGCTCGCAGATGGCTTTTCGATGCCGCTTTTTTTTTTTTATTCAGGAAATCGTTAAATTTTATTTTATTTATTTATTTAGTTTTTATTATTACGGTGTGGGAATTCTTTGTGGTTCTTCATCATCAATTAGGTAAATGTTTGGAATGGATCTGAAATGATTGTCGAAAGTGTAGGAGTGTTTTTATGGATCATTAACTCTTTCCGATCATCGAAATGAAATTGCTTTCGTTTCGTAAAATTTTTCCGGTTTCTTGATTGCGCTTACACTTAGGGTTTATTTATTTTTCATTTGTTATTCACATGAGCTGTAAGTTTTTCGTAAACTTATTTTTACAAACTGTAAACATAGGGAATAGGAGCAGAATAGAATTAAACTAACAGAAGATAATCAAAATAGTAATAGAAGTACAATTCGAAAATAATTTTACTTTTATCGGGTTAGAAATTTAAAATTACTCACAAAATTTTTCCTGCTCTTTGGGCATTTTTTCTCTAGAAGCATTTTATTTTTATATAGAAAAAAATACAAATTAGCAAAAAAAAAATTAGCCTTTTTTCTGTTATAACTGCTTATTTTATGTTTTATTTTCAATATTTTGAGAAGTATCATTTTTTTTAAAGAGATGGTTTGGTTTGTCGCTCTACAGTCATCTTGTGCACACTTAGATCGGGACTTACAGTTTAAGAGTGGATTCCAAACCTTTTACAAACCTCCATGCCACCGTCAGGACTGGAACCTGAAGCCTCTGGTACCAAAGGCCAGAAAGCTAGCCAATTGGCCATCAGGCCGCTTTTTAGAGATGGGAAGAATAGTTTAAATAACGAGGGAAAAAAAGCAGAAGTCGTTTAGAATATATTTTGAATTTTTAAAAATAATAGCCGAATGATTAATTGTAAGTTTTCATAAAATATTGAAATATAAATAAATGAAGTCCTCTAAAAAGTTATTCAGATTGTTTTCTCTATTTCAGTTGCGGCCTGATGGCCAATTGGCTAGCGCTCTGGCCTTTGGTATAACAGGCTTCAGGTTCGAATCTAGCGGGGGCATCGATGTTTTGTGAGTGGTTCGGAATTCCCGTTAAACTGCAGGTTCTAATCTAATTAGCCCTTGTGTGCACAAAATGACCGTAGAGAGACAAACCAAATCTATATTGAGAGATGTTGAAGATTATTGGAGCTCACTGACCCCGTCCTAAATCTATGTTTCAGTTGAATTTTCAATTTATGTAAATTTTGTTCTGCATTTTAGAAGTTTCATTTTTCATTCGAAGCCTTCAGTGATTTTTAATGTGGATTGGTTCGCTGTGTAAAATGCTCGGAGACCACCCGTTTTGCTTTAACAATAGTTGGAATTGACTGCAATCCGAATCCTGTCGTTAGTTCCACTTCAAAAACTTTGTTTTTCGCAGGAGCAGTGGCATGGGGCGTGGCCTCTTCGCACCTTTCCCGACCAATCCCGCGCTGTTGTCCAAATCGATGCTGTTCCGCTCCGTAGGCTCCGACTAATACAGTGTAATGAGTAGTGTGGGACGTCGAATTCGCGGCTCCGAAAGGCGCGTGGCTCATTGAAGTGTGGGAGCACAACACTTCCATGTGCAAGGTAGGGGAAAAAAAAAAAATGAGGAGGGGTGGTTTGGGACTCGATGAGTTTATGGGTTCTCACATTCTGAAAAGGATTAACAATGCAATGGGAACTCCGTTCCCATGGAGTTTCTCATGGCTGATCCCAGTTGCATTGAAAAAAAGAAAAGTTCTGTGGTTAATGTTGTTGTTTTCAAATGTTGGCCACATTTGACGTGAGGTCATTCGCACCAGAACGACAGATACATAGCACGTACAGCTTTATCCAGAGCTCCACCTACATTGCATCCAATTTGTAATTTAAAACGAAAATCTGCAGAAATCTGTAGAGAGTTCCGTCATCCTTAAACCCACTCGAACGATTTTCCAACCCCCAGTTCGATTTCACTTGTCATTTTTAAACGAACTTTCTCGGATTTGTGGAACCCACCGTACTATCCACCAGGTAGATTTTTAGGGGAAAAAAAAAGGTGTGTGTGGGGGAGGGGGAGCTGCTGCTGGTCGAGTGATTAGCGCTCTGCCGCTCGATGCCATAATTTTCTGGTTCAAGTCCCGGCAGTGCCATGGATGTTTGGAGTGGTTCGGAATCCACTTTAAGCCGTTGATCCCTGTCTATTAGGATTGTAGAGTGTTGCGGGGATAGTGTAACTCCGCGTCCGTAGCCTACGTCAAGCTACGTGCACCCATGGGTAGTGATCAGTGAGTAACACGGGGCAGACCTTGCTGATGGCACAAAGATGAACTGTCTCTGTATGATCAGCTGTGTTAGGAAAAAAAAAAAAATTGGGAAATGATTTGTTCTTTTTTTTTTTTTTATTTATTTATTATTATTATTATTATTATTTTTTTGTTTAAAAACTCTTACAATGTTTATTGTCTTCATAGCTGAAATAAAATATTTATCGAAACAACAAATCTTGCTCGAACATTATGAAACAATTTACTGTCATAAGAAAACAGTCATCATTTTCTCATCTGTTGTTGGCCTTCTATTTCGCTAAACCTTCTTTCGTGTCTAAAAGAATACCGGGCAGGATAAGTAAATTGAAATCCAATACGCATTTTCTCCTTCGTGACCTGGAATCGTAGGAACGAGCGTAGCTTCTCCGAGCATCCATTTCTAGTGGCCTCTTTTTCAACTCTTTTTCTTTCTCCTTCCTCTTCTACTGCAGCACAATTTAACAGAGTGGAGGAGTTCATCTCCTGAAGTCATGATTCGCGCGCGAATCAAACGATCTTTTCTTCCCGATGAGTGTGCAGGGGTCACGGGAGAGGTGAAGGTGCGAGCCACCCTCTACCTCTACCTGGGTAACCTTTTTTCCGCATTACGCCTCTTTCACGAAAAAAGGGAGCCAAGGTCACCGTGGCATGTGTTGGTACTGCAATGAGGGAAATCGTGGTTTTAATATTTTGTGGAATTTAGGTAGTGTTTTCCTTTAAGATTTAAGCAGGGGGGAAAAAAAAAAAAAAAAAAAAAAAAATTATTATTATTATTATTATTATTATTATAATAAATAAATAAGAAGATAATTTAAAAAAAAAAAAGCATCGCCTTATGGCATAGTGAGGCAACTGAAAGGATTTTTATGTAATCGTGCAATTGAATTATACGTGCTATTGATTGTATATTATCATTATCAGAAAATCTGTCATAATTTTGTATGCACACGCATTCGAACGCGATACTAACAATGATGGTTGCTAAGCAACGATGATTAAAACGAAAATTGGAAGATTGTGAAGGACTGGCCTCTTTTCCATAGTATTTACTTAAAAAATCATATTAAATAATAAGTAAAATAATATTAATAATAAAATGTGGTAAATAAAATATATTTTTGTATGATTAAATATAGATGTCTGTACATATTTTTCCTTTTTATTTTTTTCTGAATATATTTTATTGTTCAGAAAAATTAATAAATAAATAAAAAAAAAAAACCACCTTGCAGTATAGTGGAACAACTGAGAGGATTTTTATATAATTGTTCAATTGAATTATACAATTAATTATTGTAATTATTATTATTAATTGTGAGATTGTATACTGTCATTTTCAGAAAACTTGTCATAATTTTGTATGCACGCGCATTCGTACGCGATACCACCACACCAACAATAATGGTTGCCAGGCAACGACGATGATGAAAACTCAAATTGGGAGATTAAAAGACCGCATGACGGGGAAAGACAATTAACCGATTAGATAACGCTTCTTCAACCTTCTGTTTCGCAAGTGAAAATGCATTCTTTTTGAAACACGGTGTAAATTTTATAAAATGTTGAAATTTTTCTCAAAACTGTGACACAATTAATGGTGTTTTGGAGTATCTAAAACGATTGCGCCACACAAAACAAATGGATAAATTAAAATATTTATTTATTATTTTTCGCGCGTTTCTATTTTAAGTTTTTTTTTTACTAAAAACCTTAAGTTATATAAATCATAATCAATGGCGCAACAGCTCGATAGTGCGCCAAGGCCGTCTGCCTGCTTGCAGATTTCTAGACAGGAGATGTTTTCTTTTTTGCTGGGTAGAGTTGTCAGCACTACGCCCAACGCTCTACATAAAAGCGGGACCTACGGTTTAAAAGTGGGATTCCGAACCACTGCAAACATTCATGGCACCTCCGGGACTCGAACCGGAAACCTGTGGTACATAGCGGCAGAGCGCTAACTCAACCATTTTCACTGAGAATTCTTCTTGTTTTCAACAAGATGTATTTCAGTATCTTCACTCATTTCGTGTAGCCTGACAAAGAGCTCTGGCCTTTGGTACCACAGGCTTCAGGTTCGAATCCTGGGGGTGGCATGGAGGTTCGTCGGTGGTTCTAAATCCACTTTAAACTGTAGGTCCCGATCTGTTTAGCCAAAAGTGTGCACAAAATGACCGTAGAGCCACAAACCAAAACCAAAATTAAACTAAACCAAATCAAATCACTCATTTCATCTATTATTCTGCTAATGCTAGTATTGCTATTGAACCGAATATTGTCACATAGCTTTCATCAAAAGGTTGCTGGGATTAAAAATATTACATTTATGCTAGAAATTATTCAGCGTGTAAATTCTAAAGAAAAGTGTACAATAATTATGGCATGCACTCCATCTAATCTCAGACCTTAAAAAGCACCCTTGGAAGTCGGCATATAGTCCCTGTTACGCATTAACGAAAATTCATGTACCTGAAAAAAAGAGATTCCGCGGTTTTTATTGATTATATGCCATGACTGCTTTTTTTCGTTTTTTATTCATTCTTTTTTTTTATAAATGAAACAAAGATAATATGAGATTCAAAAGTGTTGTACTTAAAAAAAAAAAAAAAAAAAGAATGCGGAAGGAAAGATTTCGAATCCTTATGATTTTCTGCGGCCGTTTCTTTTTGGCGGGAATTCGCACCGGTGATCGAGTGACCAAGTGACCTATTGCTGGGCCGAGCAAGGCCAAGGCCGCCTCATCTTCAACAACAACAACCCTGGGCGGATGCTGTTTCGAGAGAGCAGGTTTCGCAAGTTCTGCCACCATCCTGCGGCCATCTTCCCCCATATTCGTTCCTATGTTGTAGTTAAACTGTATCTTGATGCAAAATCATTCCAGTTTTAGCTCTGATGCACATTGGGCAAGGATACTACTAGTTACTGTGTTGTGTGGCCAGCGATGGTTGACTTCTTTCTGCAATACGTTTGGATTTATCATCGTATTAACTCGAGTGGACAAAGTTTTCTTTACCTTAGTGAATGGAACCTGATGATGTTACAGATAAAACCTTTTTCGTGTCTACAGTATATCTGATCATTGTGCAGGATTTGATTGTGTTGTGATGACGCCAATGGATAGTCTGAAATTCATCAAATTAATTTCCTCTTCCAATCTGCTTTGATAACACATTTTGTGCTCAAAAAAAAAAATGTTTCTTATGCTTTTTATTTTTTCAATGAGTCTTCAATTTTTCCTGGACGAAAATTAAGCTTCGGATAAATTACTGATTTTTTTTTTTTTTTTTTTGTCAAGAAATTGTTCGGTTGGAAACTTAAATTGGAAGCTGTCTTTTATATCGGAGATGGTTAAAAAAAGTTCTTTGAAATAGTGTTCACTTTCAGTCATGGAAGATCTGTACTTGTGTTGTTCGATGCTTTCTGCTGCCGTGGAAATATTTAAACAAAATTAGTCTGTTTGCAAAACTGATTTATCAAGAAATATTTGGAAAAAAATTATTATTGTGGAATACAGATCTGAATCGTTTTTGTTTTTAATTTTCACCATTTTACTCTAAACGTGATCGTGTAGAGGGTAGAGGCGACGAAAGAAACACACTTGCCATTCAAGTCACCCACTCTGATGTCGTCCCACTTTTGAATGCGGAATAGACATATCTCTGTTTACGTTTTTTAAAAAAAACTTCGTGGTAATCGCTTTTTTCCCTTCCCTCCCAAGGTGAGGCGTGACTCGAACTCTGGAATCGTTTGGTGTGTATCCTTCGTCGGATACTTTGTCACGTGCCGCCTTCGGGAAGTCCATCTGTCTCTTGGATTACCTCCATTCGGATTTCTTGACGTGATGCTCCTCGGTGATGACCGTGATTCGAAACTACCAACTCTTTGGTCACGATCCGAGCTCCAAAAGAAAACTTGAGTTTGTGTTTAATCTCTTAAGGCACCTCTTCCGTTCACTCTAGAAGTTCGGAAATAGAAACCGAATGTCATTTCCCGAGTTCTGAAGGTGATCCGTTAGCTTGATTATTCAGGATTACATTCTTTGAATAATTTTGGTGGTATTAAAAAAATCCTGGCTGCTTTGTAAATTTTTTTTTTTTCTTACGAATGATGTTTTAATATAGCTATTTTTGTGGATTGTGGCAAATCATCCTCCCAAAAACTGCATTTGTTTTGCTTTTTTTATTTGTCGATCGAATGTGCGAGTTGGAAAACATCTGCCGAATGGATTCCAGGAATACGAGCGCGCTTTTTCATTCCATCTAAGCCATTTGGAATTCATTGAATTCGCCCACATTGCATAATCCGGTTTATCATTTTCGATTCTGGCAGTTTTTTATAGACAGAGCGTGCGGAAATCGGCCATTATTTATCACTCACCTGCCACGAGGGACCTTCGTATGTAGGACACTTTACGTCTTCCCTACCATAAAGGATGCCGTTATTCTAAACGCTGGCTTCAACTCTGTCGTGCGCGTTGGCTCTAACAGTATTCCATCGCCAAGTTTGCCGAGATTCCTCAGATCACCCTTGCAGGGTGAAGAAAAAAAAAAGACTTTTTTGTGTTCATTCTTCTCAACCATTATGTGCAAATTGCTTCTGAGAAGGAAAAAAATGGCGAGTGTTACGCCACCGTGTTCAGAGACGACATATCGCATGCCGATCCGCATGGCTGGCCGCCGTGAAAACGGCCGTGTGCCTTTGTAACGTGTCTCTTAAAGGTCATGTCTGTTTTTTAATTGGTCCCCTCGGAGCAGACGATAGCATTCTTTCCAACCTCCCCCTCCCTTTTCTGTCTCTTGGAGTGTGAGCGTGACAGTTTTCTCTTGGAGAGTGTTGATGAGATAAGGCGTGTGTGCTTTGCGGGAGATCCATCTTTGTAGGGCAGACAAGTGTTACTTTCCCATCCCCACTACACAAAGCAGTTGAATAACTCGTACCAAGGACTTCGATTGTCTTTATCAGAAGATCGCATTCAAAACGCACCTCCAGAAGCAACTGTGAATAATCGAGATCGACTGCATGGCAACCTATCTTTGTTCCCTAACGTGCCAACTTCAGTGTCTCGATTTATGACTTTCTGTAAGACACTCCATTTCCTTCAGAGACGATTGCAGTGTGTCCTTGAGGAATCATTTTCTTCGTAATGCAAAACATTTGATTCGATTTATTTCAGCGTTTTATCATCCGAATCGAAGGAATGCTTCGTTCATTCGTTTAAACAGCTAAGTAAAATATATGTAAAAAAGAAAAAGTTATTTGTGGAAGGCCAATTAACAATACAAATTTGTGGCATTTCTGGTGAGATTTTTGTGTGAATCTGGTTGAACAAAATGAAAATTGTCGAAGTTTTCCTCTTCTCAAAATGCATAAACATGCTGGATTATTAAGAAGAGTAGTGCATCAGTGAATTAAGCAACCATGATCCTAAAAACACTCGCTGTTCGACGTCACAGCCAACGTTCGAGAATTCGAAGAAAATCGAGGTTAAGGAGAGGTAAAAATATTTCCCCCTTTTCTTTCTTAATTGTTTGTGGATGAATGGGATTGTTTTCTTTTTTGAAGATATGAGTTATTATTTTTTATTTTTAAAAACTATTACTATTATTATTATTATTATTATTATTATTATTAATACATTATTATATCCATACTATGAATATTTACATAATTATAAATATTGGATTGGCGCGAAAATATGTTCGGTTTTTACCATATACTTCAATAAAAAATAATAATGATGATAAAAATGATAAATAATACTATTGATGATAATAATGACGTAAAATGATAAATAGTAATAATGATGTAAAATGATAAATAGTAATATTGATGATAATAATGATGCAAAAAGATAATAATAATAATGTAAAATGATAATAGTAATCTTGATGATTATAATGATGTAAATAATAAATAAAAATAATGATGTAAAATAAATAATAATGATTAATAATAAGGATGATAAAAATCGAAATTACTTTCTTGCGTACCCAATAATCCTGTTGGATATTAATGTACGTATGATTTGAGTACTTTCTAAAAAAAAAAAACAGACCTTCATATAAAGAATTCTCATGTGTGTTAGTTCTTTTTGCCATTTAAGCATTTTAATATTGATTTTCAACTTATCGATTGACGAATTATTGAATGGAGTTGATTTACATTTTGTAGATATAAGTTATTATGACTTTTTATTTTTTAAAAAACAATTTCTCATCGTTGAATATGCCATTCATATTTTTTTTTTTAGTTTCTACGATCTTATGTAAAAATATAAAATAACATTCCATTACATTTTATTCTATTCATTGTTCCATGCTTTGATGTAGCATGAATCAATGTTATATCACTCGCATTATGCTGTAATGATTTTTTTGTATTCGATATTTTTATAATAATGTTGAATAAAACTATTCGAATGAATTATTTTCCGGTTTAAATAATCAATTGAACGAATAAAAGAAATTAAAAAATGAAATAGAAAAATAAGTAGAAAAAACCGAATGGAACACTAAAAAAGTGTTTCAGTTTCAAAATGTTGGGACACGAGTGATTGGGTTTTCGGGTCGAGTACCGCGACTATTTCTTCGCAATTGACTCACCTTAACAGGTTGAGTTAGTGCGTGCGTTCGAAGAGTCCGTTTTTTAAGAAGGCCCATTGCGAAAGGCGGCCATGAAAAGTGTGCAGCAGGACATTTTCCCATTGTGAGTGCGTCTTGGCTTGAGGAAAACTGTGGCGCGCGAGGTCGTTCGTCTGAGGACAGGACGGCTCGTTTGGTTTCCAAGTGCACGGAGAAAAATTGCAAAATGCCGAGGAAAAGTAAATGTTAAATCGGCAAGGAGTTTGGGAGAAAATACACGAAGAATGATTAAACCTTTAAGTGATGTGTGTGGTAATGGGAATTGCATGCTGATTTTGGCTTTTAATTCACTGCACATTTTCCTTTAAAATTACTCTGGCTTTTGGTATCACAGGCTTCAGGTTCGAATCTTAGCGGTGGCATGGATGTTTGTGAATGGTACGGAATCCACATTAAACTGTAATCTAATTTGCCTAACATGTGCAAAAAGTGAGCATAGAGCGACAAACCAATCCAAACCTTTTAAAATTACAGCACCCAATGAATTTAAAATTTTAGGATGGGCTTTGGGTGAAAGGGAGAATCGCCTATTACCTATTAAGCAGTTTACTTATGCACTAAAAGAATGTTCTTATAATCAATATTTTGAGCCAAGTTGGGTAAAATTAACAAATATAATGCTCTACGAAGTTTTAGACAGATTTATAAGTGTACATTTATGGATGTGGGGGGGTAGTGTTACTCCGCATCCGTAGCCTATCTTCGAGCTACACGTGCCTCCCTGGGTAGGGCTCAATGAGTAACAGCGGTGCAACCCTTGCTGATGACATAAAGATGAACTATCTCTGTATTCCCAGCTGTATTAGAACAACATTATACACCAGTAATTCATGCATTTTTGCAAAATATGCAGGCTTGTTTAGAAATAAAAATCATAAATAAAAAATGATTAAAATATAATTTTCTACTAACTAATGATCAAAATTTCTACGAATTTTCCACAAGAGAATTAATTGCGAAGTCTGTATTGAAAAGTAATGAGATGGAGTCACCTTATTTTGAGTGGATGCAACGCAGAAGCTTTTGGTAAGAAATATTGCCGTGGATTGTTATGATCAACATCCGATTGTGCCATCCACACATGTTTCATCACCGGGTCCAGTGAATGGCCGTCTTTCATGTCTGATAAGGAGCTGAGCCCTCGCGTGACGTCACAGGCTCTCTTCCTCCCCGCAGCCCCCAACTGGGTCACTTCCATTAATAAAATTCCCATCAGGCCGGAATTGAATCACTCTGGGGCCTGCGACGACTCCGGGGTCGGGATGATAGGGTGAGGGTGCTGCCAAACGATATCTATCTCGGCGAGGGAGATAGTTCTTTAATTAGAAATAGTGTTTCCTTTTCTTCTTTTTTATGCGGAAGCGATATCACTCTAGATAGAAGAGTCTATGCACAAGTACATGGTATTTCTTTTTTTATCCAACAAACGAGCTATATCGAGTTGAAAAAGTTAATTACGTACGGAGCATTTTTAATTTGTTTTAAAGGCTGTAGTTCATTAAGATAACCTACTTTTATTCTGTTGAGACTTTGAACGTTCCAAATATTTTATTTTTCTCTGCCAGCTATGGTTTGCTGTCTAACTTATAAAAAAAAAAAAAAATCAAAATCAAATCAATGTCAAAAGGGTATATATATGTTTATCCATAATTTTCTCCGGTATTGAAGGAATGAACGAGTGCTGTTGCTGTACTTACAGCATGAAAGAATAGATTGGTGTGTCGCTCTACGGTCATTTTGCGTACACTAATTAGACCGGGACCTACAGTTTAACGTGGATTCCGATTGCCCCTTTACAGTTTGGGAATGATGTGAGTGACAAGAAGTCCGACTGGGCTCTGTGACGCTCTATGGTCCTGTGAAACCGGGACCTAAGGTTTAAAGTGGATTCCGAACAACTATCAATGCCACCGCCAGGACCAAACGTGAAGCCTATAGTTTCCATAGGCCAAAGTGCTAGCCATCTGGCTGGCTGCAGGAAAGAGTAGAGTAAATTTCGTTGTCAATGGGTCTAAATTTGTGTTTTTAATCTTAGCGTTCTTTATAGTTCCTTTGTGCATAAGTAATAGCATGTGGAACAAGTTGATTTTAAAAAGCCGGTTACTTTGATGAACGGAAGATTCAGCGTTTACCAGGGTGCATTGTACTTGCATTTAGCTATTGCAGTTCGGAACAAATATATATAGTCTATTATACGAGTGTTTCCACAACTTCTTCTCTGACTGCAGCTGAAGGTCCATTCGGTTTGCACTGTTAATGGTGTGCATCCCAGCATAGAGAAAGCAGCCTTATGGTCCATTGTTGAGCGCTGTGGCCTTTGATACCACAGGCTTCAGGTTCGTATTCTGGCGGTGACATGGATGTGTGTGAGAGTAGTTCGGAGTAGGTCCCGGTGTAATTAGACTAAAGTGTGCACAAAATGACCCTAGAGCGACACACCAAAACCAAAATCGGCCTAGAGAGCTTTCGAACCGCCCCTCTTCCAGCCATCCGAGTCCTAAGTAGTTCCCGTGAATAAATGTATGTGCAACGTTTTTCTGATCCCTTACAACTCTTGGACGTTAATAAAAAGAACACCGTAATCCTTTCTTTCATAAGCCATGTCGCTCTAATCAGTCGCTGTCTCGCTCAACATGAAAAATATCCTTTTTATCATCGACCCGCAATTCGCGTTCCGGAACAGCTCTGGTGTAAGTCGTCCTGGTCTCTTTCTCCCTTTCTTTTTAATGCGGGCGGACGCAAACTCCTTGAAATTTGTAACCAATTTTGGATAATGTCAGATGGCTGCCGAATATTGTTATTGGATTATTATATATATATTGCATTATTATTATTATTATTTTCGATTGCGTTATTTTATTATTATTTTCGATTGCGAAATGGATTCGAACCACTACAAATATCTATGGCTCCGCTGGGACTCGACTAATTAGCCCAAAGCGAGCATAAAATGGCAGTAGAGCGACAAACCAAAACCGGGAATCGAACTCGAAACCTAGCGCCAGACCGCTAGCTACTCGGCCATGAGGCCCACGGACAACGCTTCGAATCGAGATTCACAGTTTTTACATTGTAATACAGTATGAAGCATTAAGGTATTTTTAATGTTTGTGACTTTTTAATGGCCGTAAGTCTAAAAACATATTTTGCTTTTTTTTTTCTTTTCTGGAGTGTAGAAATGATTGCACCATTCCCTTTTTTTTTCTCTTACATATTCTTCTCTTATTATTATTTTTAAAAAAAAAAATTAAACCATATGATACTTTGAGTTCCTGAAAATGATTATCATGATAATGATGATTATTATGACGACGTTTAATGACATCCCGTGCTGCTCTACTTATTTTACCTATTTATTTATTATTTTTTTTTTTTAGAACTTCGAATCAGATTTTTCTTAACTGTAATAATTATAGTGTTAATCGAAATTCTGCTGAAAATAGACCAGATGTGTAGCACGTAAAACCTATTAGTATAATAATCATTTTGTGGTAATTCATTTAAACTTGCTGACATGAAATCAGAGTTATACGCTTTTAATGTTTCTGTGATTAGCAAAAGAATTCGTTCTCAATGTATTGAAAAGGCATTAAAAAAACATAACGCTTTTAGTGGCTGTGAATATCACCCGAATATATATTTTTTTTATCTAAATTTTATCCAATTTCTTTTAACAAAATTTTACCTAATGCATGGATACATAATATTTTTAAATGCATTATTTACTCGCCCGAATGCACATTGACATTTTAATTTTGAAATTAAACAGCTCATTTCTAACAGTCGCCTGCTGTCGATAGCTCGCTTGGGTTCGAAACCGGATAAGTGATAGTGAGCTAACATTTTCCGTTTCTATGCTGAGCATGGGTACGATAAACCTTTAGGCACGAATGCCCTTTGTTTGAACCCAATGAATGAAAAGAAGGCTGCAAAACCTCTGAGAGTACTCGTTTCTAATTATGGTTTTGGCTTCCTGTGGTAACGCTGAATCTACTACACGCCTGCCATTTCAGTGGCTTATGGTTTTGGTTGAAAGTGTGAAGAAATAACACATCTTGTTGCACTTAAACTCCTGTCCCTCGCAACCTTTCCTCCCCCATTCTGTCTTGCCAGTATTGTTTGTTTTCTCCTTGCGAGACGTTTGACAAATGGCACCCCGCGAAAAGATTTGGCGCATTTATTATGCGGAAAGCAAAAGGATTTGTTATCTTAACAATTTATTTCTTCTTATCTAAAACGGGGCTCTTGTTTGTCTCCATCGAGCGTCGGGAAATGTTGACATGTCACATCTGGGGAGGGACATTTTTGCTGAACGATAATTCTTTTATATATGCTGGAAATAAGTTCCGACCCATTTTTATATAAATTATAGGAAGGGTTGCTACCTTAATATAATTTATTTGATACCTTGCACACTATTTTCTGTAGTATATAACACAGGGTTAGGTACATACAAAAAAAAAGGATTCAGCGATTTTAATATATATATATATATATATGCCAATATCGCCTTCGAGGTATAATACATAGCCTAATCTATTATTGCTAGATATTTATGCATTCTGAAGGGGGATGAAAGCATCCAGTGTAGTATTTCAATACCGCTATGCTAACATATATGTAATGACTGACAATTTAGATCCTATATCCTAGTTGTTCTAATGCAGTACAGAAACAGTTCATCGTCTATGACAATACAGAGAGTTGATATTTATGCCTAAGCAAGGGCTGCACCGCTGTGACTCCTTGAGCATTACCTAGGGGGCACGTGTCGCTTGAAGATAGGTTGTGGACGCGAGTCACACTACTCCCCACAATGCTCTACGATTCTATTTAGACCGGGAACTACGGTTTAAAGTGGATTCGAACCACTACACATATCCATGGCACCGCCGGTGGCTCGAATCCGAAACAAGTGGTACCGAGCGCCGGCCATCAGGCCCCAAAAGTTATAGTATTAAGCATGTTTCTTTAATTAGAAAATTAGGATTATAGAATCATATTGAATACTTAAATAGTTGTATTTAATTAAAAATAAACGTGTAAATGAATACAATATCTTCGTCAGTGTTGAAAAGATATTCTTCTCTAATGTATTTTTTTATAATTTCCTTTTATCTCAAAAATCATAAATAAATAGAATTATTGTCTGCGCTTTTTTTTTCTTTTTTCTATTCGAAACGAGCTAATAAAACGATGCGTTTGAAACGTGTTTTGTATTCATTTTGAAAGAATGCGACTGATTTATTTTTAAAACAAAACGCATCATTCCGTAATTTTTTTTTTATCTTTAAACTTTCAATTCTGCGTATTTCGAAGTTTTGTTGCATCAGTTTCTGCTTATTTAGATTGTCTTTGGCACAACCGATTTGAATTTCTGAAATTCTTTCCATTTTTTTCATCGAAACATCATTTCAAAATTCCGTGAGGACTCTAAGGAATTAGCGTCGCTCATTAGTTAAGGAAACCTTTCGTTTAGTTTCCTGAATTTTTATTGGTTTAATTAGCACGGGGAGGATAATTTTTAATTTGCACTCCCCCTCTGTTTGTCGAACATTATTTTCATTTTGCACGAGCCAGAGAGGGCTTCCCAAACAAATAAATAAAAAGCGACGAAATCACTTTCAATAATAGTGTTCATCGTTCATTAGTGTTCATCGCTCATGGACGCTCAGTTAATTGAATGAATCCCGTGCGAAGAGCTGTAATTAATTTGAAAAGCAAAACCGGAGCTGCATTTTCTTGGACAATTTTCAGATAATTCAAGCCATATTCGTTAAAGAGCGTCGTTGTTATTTTAATTTTATGTGTGTAATTATATTTTTCGAGTTTACTTGTCTGATGAGTGTCTAGTTTGCTGAGAGAAATAAGCTTTTTTTTTTAAATGGAAAGTGTCTGTACTTAAAGATCTGTAAATAAAGCACTAATTTGTTTTAAATTAAATTTGTATGAGTAGTTATGTTATTTTTTAAAAAATAATGTTATTTTAATAATGTTTAATAAAAAAGAATGTTTGTTGTTTATAAAATATAATAAAATAAGCGAAATAAGAGCGCGATGTAATGTTTGTACTTAACATATTTAAAACTTTAAAAAAATAAATAAATAATTTAATTTATTACTTAGATTTTTCCCCTATCAAAATAACTGTTTTTTAAAACCAATAAAAATTTCTAAAATTAAAAAAAAAAAGAAAAAGAAAATGGCCCCTAAAGGGAATCCACTAAATGAAATCTTTAATATTAAAATCTTTCTTTTATTTTGTCGTCGAATTTTATAAATACTAAAAAGTGCGAAGAAATAGCAATTTTTTTTATTTATATTCTTAACCAACAAAATAATCCGTTTTAATTTTCTCTGCTCTATTAATTCAACAAATGGAATTTAAATAAACAAACGCATTAACAGTGAGTGCCTTTAACGAATACATCTACTCGTGCATTTCTGATATTGACGGTTGTGGAGGGAATGGTAATCTAACAAACGCTTGTTTCCTCATGCTACTCGCCATTTATTTTTTTTTTCCTTCCTTTTTCTTTTTTTCCCTTGCAAGATGAAATAAATGATTGACAGCAGGAGGTAGTTAGGAACTCGGACGCTATTTTAAGATTTCTTTGGTTTTCTTCTTTTTTAATTGGATTGTTCAAGATTTCAAATGTATTATTAAAAACAATTATTTTGTTCTCTATTCAGTTGCTGATTCTTGTTTGTAGGTCTGAATATAATAAATAAATAAATAAATAAATGAATGAATCGAATGTTCTTAGTGGAACAGTGTCAGGGTTGTTCCATTTACGATAGATCCCTACTGTAACAACTATCTTACAATAAGGATTTTTTTCTTTCTTCTTATAAATAGTCGTTTGATTTGCCGCCATTGTTTGCTATAATAGTAGTATTTTTTTTTTTTACTTTAAAAAAATTTTTTTTTGCGATTTATTTAAAAACTGTTTTATTTTCTAATGAGTAAATGACAAAAATTGAAAACATTTATGGGAGTTACCCACACGATTTTTCTTATTTCAACTTCGTTTCTTTTTCCACATTAAGTAAAGCATTTTTTGGGAGGAGCTATAATTTTCCTTACTTTTTTTCTGTTTTTTTTTGTTCATAACGAATCTATTTTGTGTATTTTCATGAATAATTCTGTGGGTTTGCTAGCACGAACTGACGTAGTTATGAAAAAATATTCGTAAAAGTTACCTTATATTACGTTCTGGTTTCAAAATTTCATTCACTTAGATTTAGTAATGGGTGAGAAGTCTGATTGGGCTCTGGGACGCTCTACGGTCCTATGAGATCGGGACCTACAGTTTAATGTAGATTCCGAACCACTATCGAACATCCATGCCTCCGCTATGATTCAAACCTGAAGCCTGTGAATACCAAAGGCCCAGAGCGCTAGCCACTTGACCACCAGGCCGCCTGAATTTGAAGAAGACAAAAACATTAGAATTATTCCTTTTATGGCATTAGATTTGCATTTTTTTTTTGTCCCATTTCATTTTTTTTTTTTTCCTGTTTCTTTATTAAAAGAAACAAACAAACACCAAAAAGCATCCACTCAATCTCTGATGGCCATGTTCATCGAGCTTCTTCTGCATCCGCTCTCGTTCTTGGACCCGATCCAAAAAAAGTGTTATTATTTTCCGCTCGTTACTTTCGTTCCGATACTCTGCGTCGAAGACAAAGAGCCTCCTTCCCGTTACAAAAGAAAAGAAAAAGAAAAGCTCTCACCTTAACTTTTTCTTCTTACTAAGGAAGAGAGAGAGTTTCTTAAAAGCTCCCCCTTCTATGGAGAGCGAGAAAATTCCGAGGGCGGCATCACGTAAGTTGATTAGAGTCTGCCCAAGGATTAAGTGTCATTTTGGCTTTGAAGTGACGCAATCTCATTGGCTGGCAAACATCATTTGGCATTGCCAGTTAATTAAAAATGCACGGTCCCTTTGTTTTGCTTCGGGATTCACTGGAGATTCTCCGCTCTTCCTAGTTTTGTATGCAGAAGACACCGTTTTGTTTTTCAATCCATTAGTGCTTGAGCAAATAAAGTGGATTTGATTCTGTTTATTTCTCCTTTTTCCTTTTCATTTGCATTAAAAAACACAGCATCTTTATGTGTGAAACTGTATTATGGGCCAACGTAATTTAAATAGGATTATCTGTATTTATTTCTTTCCTTCCAAAGGACTCTTATTGAAGTGTGTTGTTACTTTGTGAAAGCAAATTTATTTTAAGTAAGTGAAATAGAAATTGTTTCTAGAGTTTGGTGTTTCATAGGTTTGCAGTATTTTTGGTATTTCTACCTTGGCATCTCGTATTTCATACCATCGAGAGGAAATCTACCATGAGAACTTTCAAAGGCAATTAATTACCATGAATTTCTATGTCGTACCAGACTTCTATCGGGTAGTTCGCTGTCGCATTCTTTGACCGCTATTGCAATTGGAATGAAAGTGAAAATAATCACTGCAACAATGGAGGCTTATGGATTCGAACCTGTTTTTCCTTAAATATTTGTAACATCGGTGGGCATCATGTATTATTGTGAACAACTCACCGACGGGTGCTGATGTTAGAGGATTTTTATTTATTTAGGATCACCATTCCGCATTTATATGTCATATGGGAGAAAACCGGGAAAAATTCCTACGAGGCAACCAGTGACTAATAAGCCAATTGGCTCTGGTCTTTGGTACCACAGGCCTTTCAGGTACGAATCTTGGAGGTGGGATGGATGTTTGTGAGTGGTTCGGAATCCACATCAAACTGTAGGTCCCGGTCTGATTAGCCTAAAGTATACACAAAATGACCGTAGAGCGACAAACCAAACCCACGAGGCAACCCGACTACCGACGCGAGGCAGTTTTACACATAGTGCCACAATCGTCAGTGAGTTTCCTCTTTTCTGAAAACTCGAGTCCTCGTGACTACAATAATAATACTTATTTACAACAACAATAAAACTACTACAGTTTTTCGTCTTGACTACAACAATAACTGCAGCGGATTCGAACCCACGCCCTCTTGATGCCAGCTGCGCGCGCTTTTTCACTAAGCTGCGAGTTGGTCTTTTCTACACTTGCCTGCGTGAATTATCACTAAGTCAAGAGAGCACCGTTTTAAATCACAAATTCGAAAATAATAAATAGAAAATTACACAGCATTATATTTAATCAGGAAATGAAATAGTGTTTATAATCAAACATTCTAAACACTACTTGATTTTCCTGATCCCAATGGAAGCAGATTCATTAAGCCACTGTAACTCTTAGGAGAGTCGCCTTGACTTTCTAATGACGAAAGGGCAGCGACGTAACCCATCTCCTTCACGGTCCGCAGGAAACAGTTAATTCGCGGCAGGAAAGCGCCCATCACCGCATGTGCGAGGGGAGACGGCCAATTTCCTCCCGGCCTTGAAACTGAATTTGCCGCAACCGGCGATCGCTATCTTCCGTCAGCGCGATTCTTGGATTGCGTGCCGGGGAGGGAGATAAGGTGATTCTTCTTGCAAAACCACCTTCATAATGGGATGATGTGTCGTTTTTTGTTATTGTTTTTCGCTGTCGTTTTTTCCTGTTGCTTTGTTTGCTTTCAAGGCCTCCCGAATGCGATGTTCTTGAGCAATCCGTGGACTATGCTAACCTATCGATAAACGCACTTTTTTTTTGCCCACTCATCTAAGACAGTGGCTGCCAAACTTTTGTCCTACCTCCCCTTTTTCATGGGAAAAAAAAATTTATATCTCCATCCTAGAAACAGGCTTTCCTTAAGCAAATAATCAGAAAAGTATAGTAAGAAATGTGTATTCTTTTATGCATCTATATATCTACCCACAACTTAAAACGTAGTCAATAAAGATGTAAATAACATATCTTGAAATTATCAAATTATTTATCATAATCCATTCTAGTAACATTGGCATTATAGAAAAGTAACAGGACAACAGATACTATGAAAATAAAAATGACGAATGACCGTCCAAATGATCTAATGTGAAGGATGCGTTACCAACTATCGAATCTACTTTTGTTAGCAACATTCTAAATTCGCGACTACCAGTATCTACTTGACTAGTCCAAGTGGCTAGCGCTCTGACCTTTGGTAACACAGGCTTTGGGATCGAATCCTGGCGGTGGCATAGATATTTGTGAGTGGTTCAGAATCCACTCTAAACTGCTGGTCCCGGTCTGTTTAGCCCTTGTGGGCACAAGATGACCGTCGAGCGACAAGCCAAACAAACCTCTGATCTGTAAGCGACTTGATGGCTAATTGGCTAGCGCTCTGGCAAGTTGGTGCTTCAGGTTCGAATCTTAACAGTGGCTTGGATGTTTGTTGGTGGTTCGAATCCACTTTTAACTGTAGGTTCCGGTCTAATGAACCTAAAGTGTGCACAAAATGACCGTAGAGCGACAAAGCAAACATCTGATCTGTAAACTTTTCTTTTTAAGCGAATCATTGCGCTAAAAGTTTTAGTCAATTCAATTTTGTGAAGGATAAGTTAAATTTTATATAAATCCAAAACGAATTTTTGGAATGAAATGAGCTTTTAATCCTCTGTGCTAAGTATCTTTTTACAATTTTCAAATTGCTCACATAGGCTCAATCGGTCGTTGTTTTGTTCAAAATGAATTGAGCTATTCCTCATTTGGCTGCTTTTCTGTCCTGTACAGTATTTAACAAATACTACAGAAGACACACGCACAAAAAATGCTATAAAATGGGAATTGCAAATGCTATTATTTCAACAATTTGTTCCCTAACCACTATTTTACGACAGATATTTGTGAGCTTCCGTCACTACCCTTCCCTATCCTTGCATCATGCCAGTTATTTTATTTTGCAAAGTCATTTTTACTGATTTGCGAACCGCGCGAGTAAAAATATTCTTCTTGCACGGCAAGTCACACTGTTGGAGTTCTTTCTCAGACAAACGTTTAGAAAAAAAATTACATTGGACTGTGAGTATGGCTTATCTATTAGCTATCGAATGATTCAATTTATTGTTTTATCTTGTTGTAGAGTGACGAAATGAATGCATCTTATATTTTTAATTTTTTTTTATCATTTTTTAATTTTATATTTTCAATTTTTTTAAAATTTTATATTTTTAATTTTTTTTATCATTTATTTTTTATTATTTAAGTCTTTAAAAAAATGTCCAATTTTAATAATAATTTAGTAACAATTTATTGTTCCTATATCGTAACGTACCACTTTAGAATTCTTTACCGCGTAGAAAAAAAGGGAACTTTAAGAACTGGCCAATAAGAGCGTCGACAAAGATTTCATTGAAAGAGTGATATCGCAGTGAAGCACACATATCGTTCGTCACAAAACAAATAGAACGCACTTTTATTTTTTAAAGAGTTCTTTGTTTTCGAGAGGAATAATTATCAACCAATCTTTTTTTCTTCCAATGTTCTTGATTTGTGTTTAAAAAAAAAAAAAAAAAAAATGTAAGTTAATTCCTCTTCGAGTCAGTTAACTCCTTTTTGATTGCAAAAGCTCTCTTCCAGTAGCTGTCGATTCAAGTTGCTCATTTCTTTGAACTATTTCCTCCTACCACCCCCTTCCCATGAGCTCAGACAGTAATAAATATCTTAAAAACGATGCTCCTTTAAAATTATTTGCGAGGGAAATGTATCTTTTCTTTTCTTTCAGTTTTCTTGAAGATTTTTGGGGGTTTTTGCTTTAATCTCGCTCTGGGATCACTGGATATGTCGTTGAAGCGGAACGAGCAGTTTGTTTAATTAACTATCGTATTGCGAAGACGAGTGCTATTCTTGTTTTTAATGACTTTCTTATGGGGAAAGGGAAAAGATGACCGTTTCTAGGGATTTGTAGTGCAGTGAAGGGATTTTTTCATTTATTTAACAATGTTACTTTTCACTGCTTTTAATTGAAAGAGTGGAAAAAAAAAATGTTTATCAATAAGCATGAATTGTTTCTGAATAATTTCAAATTTCTTATTTTTTTTTATGTTAATATACATATTGTACATATGGATTCATTTTAAGTATCATTACTAGCATATGGGACCTGATGGCCGAGTGGCTACCGCTCTGGCGTTCGGTACCACAGGTTTCACGTTAGAGTTCGCGCTTGTAGTGGTTCGGAATCCACTTTAAACCGTAGATCCCCGTCTAATAGGATCGTAGGGCGTTGTGGGGTAGAGTTGGACTCACGTCCGTAGCCTATCTTCAATCGACAGTGCCCCCAGATAGTGCTTAATGAGTGATAGCGGTGCAGCCTTTGCTTATATCATAAAAGACAACTGTCTCTGTATTGCCAGCTGCATTAGAACAACTAGCATATAAGATCTAAATTATCAGTCATCTGTAAACATACCATATATGTTATTTCTTGGATTAGCTTAAGAAGGAAAAAAAAAAAACTTTTAAAGAAGATTTATTTATTCTATATGGGTTTAAAAACACAATAAATAAAAACTTTCAATGTTCGCGTTTATTTTTTCCTTTCTGCCTCTAAATAAAACAAACTTTTACACGCAATGAGCAGAGTTATTTTTACTCCCGTTTATTATGCTTAACGGATTGTACATTGCTCCTGTAGTTTTGTATCTTCATCTCACCTGCCCCAATGACGTCCGAATCAGCCGTAATCGGATCAACGTCTTCTTCCATCCAGCCTCAAAACTTGTGGTGTTTCAGTGCTCGGATTTGGCAGGGCAGTCCCCTGTCAGATAAGACCGTTACACGTTATAAACGGGCGCGAGTGTCAACAGTAGATAAACCCACCTGAGGTGTGCAGTGCTGATAAAATGAAGAGCCGAACGAATTATTGTCGAGAAGTTTTGATAAACGCTCTGGTTTTAGGAGGCTGATTCAAGTGGGCAGTTGTAGTACTTATAGGATGCAAAAATTAATTAATGTGGATTTATTCACGTTCAACTGAATTAGGGAATCGGTAAGCATGAAGAAGCTGATTCATTAATTAAAGGCTTTTCCCATTCGAATTTTCCGCTGTTTAAATATTTAATCAAAGGGGCCGAATGGCTAGCGCTTTGACGAGTTCTGGTTCGTGTCTCGGTTTTGGTATGTCGCTCTACGGTCACTTTGTGCACACTTTGGTCTAATTAATCGAGTCTCGTCGGTGCCATGGATGTTTGGAGTGATTCGAATCCACTTTACACCGTAGATCCCGGTCTCATAGGATCGTTGAACGTTGCTGGGGGTAGTGTGACTCGCGTCCGTAGCCTATCTTCAAACCTACGCCCCTGGGTAGTGCTCAATGAATAACAGCGATGCCGCCCTTGCTGATGGCATATGAACTGTCTAAATATTACCAGCTGCATTACAACAACAAAAACAACATATTTGATCAAGATAATTTTGAATTTAACAAATACATGTCAATGAAGAAGAAACCGATACACATTTTACCTGAAACTGTTTTTAAATAATAATAAAATATATTTCATCATTCAATAATAATTATAATTTTATTAAACCTAAAATAAATCACACACATTTAAAATGATTTAATTAACAAATTAATTAAAAGATAGTGTATAATTTCTTATAATTTGAATAAAACATAATTATGGAAAGAAAACCTGCACGTTGGATTATATAATAAAAGAATCGCAAAATTAATATATTCTTAAAATGCAGTCTATCATGCATTATGCAATTTTTTTCGTATTCTTGTACCAAAAGTGAACTTATTCTTCCATCACGTTTTGCCTAAAAATCGGTCAATATATCCTATTGAAATTCACTGGAAAAAATAAAAATAATAACATTCTCTTTCCAAAATGTGAACGTGCTTCCAGGGAAATTCATTTTACCGCTGTAGGCTGTCACAGATTACTTTTTATATCGCAGCTGCTCGACCAGAGAGGTGTGTGAATTCTATTCCTGCTGATGTTCTGCGAAAACATTTTTCAGAATCGCTCGGCCCTCAGCCCGAAATAAACGAACCACGGAGACGATGCGTCGCAAGTGAAAATGTACAGAAAAATGTCTGTCAAATGTTCAAGCGAATAATGAATGGAACGTTCTTTTTCAAAACTTCGTCTCACTTGGGGGGAGAAATTCCGCGCGTCGTGCCGTCCGACACGGGGCTGTCTTCTTTCGAGCAGTTTGGCAGATGTTCTTGGATACGGAAGTCGCCATTTTGCACTCTTTCAATTTCCGCAACGAATGCTGTTGCCGCAAGGAAGTGGAATCCTTAAATTATGTATAAAAACTATTGGTTAAATGTTCATCCAAGGGAGGGGGAGGGTGAACCTTATTCAAAATATTGTTCATCATGTAAGTCATATTAACAAGATTCGTTGGGCAGTTTGGTATGATTTGGAATTCGAATTCTTTAGTTCTGTATATTTTGCTTTAATTTTTAAAAATGGCGAATTCTAGTTTTCTTTTATTTTTCTTTATTGGATTTTTTTTTTTCCCCAAATGGTTTGCTTTTTTTGTTTCATTAAAAAAAGGGCTTTTATTATTATTTTTTTAATTACTTGAAATTTTTTTTTTTTTTTTGAAAGATTTTAGAATAAAATTATGCAATGACCATTTCGGTATAAGTTATATTTAAAAAAAAAAAAACAGTTTTTTATCTTCTTATTCGCAGAAACGTTAAAATAGTTTTGCATCTTTTCTTCCAAATATATTATCCAAACCTCCTATCCGTACGAGATAACATTTTTCACATTTGCATGAATAGTAGGATCGCATTTTCTTTTTATCTGTTGTATATTATCCTCAATCCCTACAATAAGCGCGACCTGATGGCCAATTAACTAGTGCTCTTGCCTGTGGTAAACGGCCTGGTGGCGCTCTGGTCTTTGGTATCCCAGGCTTCAGGTTCGAATCCTGGCGGTGGCATGGATGTTTGTGAGTGGTTCGGAATCCACGTTAAACTGTAGGTCCCGGTCTTCCTAATTAACCTAAAGTGTGCACAAAATGACCGTAGAGCAACAAACCTACAACAAGTATCTTGGCCCTTTTATTGATCACTATGTCAAGATAGAGTTGTATTCTTGGAAAATTTCATGAAGGAAATGAATGCAGATTTGTGTCACAAAAGCATCCACATTACATTCTTGTTATACGAATCCAAAGCAATAATTTCATTTTAGTTTTAAGCATCTCAGGAATCATTTTTGTTCCGATTTCAAACTCCGATGATGCTCAATTCATTTACAATGGCCGTAAAAATTTATTAAATAACATCATTATTATATTTTGATTGTAATAATGTGCCCAATTATACTTTTTCAGTGAATTTATGCTATTTATGTTAGCTAATTTCTAATGTGCACATTTTTGATATATATATCAGCATGTAAAAAGGGTTTTTTACCATTCGGTGTTTGCAAAACAAACGATCGATCCATTTAGAAATGAAAGAGTTAATGAGTGTGCGCCCTACTTTCGCGTGAATGGAAAAAGAAAAATCGATTCCTAATGCGTCGCTTTGTTTACCCCCGGTGTATTGTCAACGTGCAGTGTCTCTCTGCAAATGAGCGCATAACTCACCCGCCGGTGGCCGCCCTGTCTGCGACCCCGATTCATCTTTTCATGAACGGTGACAAATGGCTGTCCATTTAACAGACACCCCGCAGCACCCTTTTTTCTTCGTTTGGCGACGAAAATGAAACGGGATCGGTCATCGAGATGGATGCTGTGTGGAAAGCCGACGTTCAGTGGATGTGTGCTGAATCTCAATAGAATAAATGACCTTGTTACTTGGCTAATAGCTCCCCTTTGCCCAGGGAGGGATTCCTCGAAGAAGGTAAGGTTCAACCGCCGCGCTCCTGTGGAAGAAAATCAGACACATTCCCAACTCGATTGCCAAATCGAGACAAATCTGATAAAAATCGTGCTATTTGCTTCATAAACATGACTGAAGGGGAGATCATTGAAACACTTTTATAGAACGGCCTATTTTCTGGATGATTCATTGGATATTTAACCTTAAAATTGAGTTCTCCACAGCTTCATTTAGAACTGCAGGGATTTAAAAATGCGAATATAATTTCAAATTAGGCCAAGACTCGTTTCAATGAGGGGCCCTGACGACCGAGTGGCTAGCAGTCTAACCCTCGAAGCCATAGGTTTCGGGTTCGAGTCCCGAGGGTGCCATGTAAGTTTGTAGTGGTTCGAATCCACTCTAAACCGTAGGCCCCGGTCTCATAGGACCGTAGAGAGCTGTGGGGGTAGTATTACTTCGCGTTCGTAGCTTATCTTCAAGCTACATGTTCCAGGTGCTAAGTGAGTAAGGTGCAGCCCTTGCTCACAGCATCAAAGACAACTGTCTAAGTATTTGCCAGCTGCATTAGGAAAAAAATCAAATTAATAAGCTAAATGCCATCAATACTTTTGACAACTGTTAAAAGATCAAAATTTTTTTTTCCCTCATTCTGTTGCGGTTAATATAAGTAAGGACATTCTAATTCACGTTACTGACCCATCTTTAGCTTCCTTCCATAGAGAAGTAATATAATAAAGCACGTCCTTCTTTTCTAATGGAACATTTCCGGTCCTTTTTGTACTAGAGTGGGCGCTTGGCTTCTTTTTCTTGCGCGCATTTATTTAAGCTTAAACGTGTCAGAAGCGATTCTGATCATTCAAAGAAATTCTTCTTTTCAAGTCATGCATTTATTGAGCTGTGTCTTCACTCAAGATAAAAAGATACCAGAAATGTTTCTTTTGCTTGTAACTCTCATCATTTTGCATGAGATATAATAAAGCATTGCAAAAAGTTCATAGAAAGGAATATATATATATTTTTTTTATTGTTGTGAAGGGAACATTTAATAATAGAATATAAATTCAAAATGTTTAGAGAAATTTAATTGACAGTTAAAAAAAAAAAAAAGACCATTTCATTTGAAAATTGATGTAGAATAGTAGACATTTTCTTTTTTCAATTCCTTCTATTAGCTCACACTCTCCCTATATATATCTTGTTCACATTTTCAATTGTTCATAAAATACTTTTCATTCCGCCACTCGAGTTCAAATACATTTCTTTTTTGAACTTGTAGTGGATGACACTGGATGTTAATACAGTTTTTTCAAATATTAATTCAGTCATTAAATTTAAGTAATTCATTTTATTTTTTTTAGATTTAAGTTGCATGTATCTAGCAATAGATGGCGCCCGATAAACTTAAAAAAAAAAAATGAATGAAAATTATTTATAAAGGACTTTGTGCAATAGAGTGAAAAAAAAAAAATAGGAATTGACTTAAATTTTTTTTATATATATTATTACTTGTTTTCTTTCACGCTAATAGCCTAGAGTAGTGATAGCCAACAGTAAGGATTGGTGCCGAAAATCGGCAAGCTATCATCGTACATACTTGAACTACAAATTAAAAGCCGTTAGAGGATCTTGTTTGCCCCAAATTGGCGTTCTATTATATCCTACTCTATGATTAAAACTCATTAAATATATTAGTAATTACAGTTGTAGAAAAACTATGCTATTTCCCGACATTGCTTTTTCTTTTTCCTTCTATTTCTGATTCACAAGGAAGCAAAGTAGTTATACTCTAAGAAGTGCGAACAGATGAGAAATTGATGTCCTTGTCACACTCATAGCAAAAAGATCTGGCTTAAAGATTGCAATATCCTTGGACAGCAGGAAGGAATGCGAGACGTTAGCCTCGCAGCGCAGTTATCCTACTGTAACATTTGATGTTATGTAGCAAAGTGAATGATGACGCGAATGCATTATTTACATTTATTTAATATGAAATACAAAAATGTAACGAACCTAATTACAAGTAGTGTCATGCGGTTTGACTTTTAAATGATAAACTCTAGAACAAAGTAATCGACTGCGGGACTCTGTGGTTTGGACAGCCATTTTTATTGTTGAATGTTCTAACGCACTGTTGGTGGGAGGAACGTGGTGTTCTTTCCGGTAATTGTAAAATTACTAAAATTATCTGTAAATAACTAATTAGTGTAACTAACTAATTAGTGCGAATAATTAGTGTAACTAACTAACTAATTAGTGTGTATTAGTAACTAATTAGTGTCAATAAAAATACTTCGAAAATGTATGGAACCCATTTATGTCCATCATCTTGATGTGGTGTAATGGTATCGTGCGAAAGTGAAAATGCATCTGATATTAAATAGGGCATTGCAAAAATAAAAATCTAGTGATTCTCTTGATTGCAAAAGTGTGAAATATGTATTCAAGTTATGCTTGCCACTTAATGGATATGTCGTGCTAGATAGTTTCTTAATGCAGTGTGTTATATTCTCTGTCACGAGTAATGAGACGACGTGTTCTTTCCATTGCAGAGACCTCCTATGAGAAGGCCTGCTCGGACCGCAGGGGGAGCGCTCCGGCCACGCCGGTGCTCGGCATTCGGACCATGGACTCCAACACACCTTCCAGGTTCGCGGTAAGTGCATCTTTAATTCTTTTCTGCCAACTAGTGACCATAGTCAGGTTTCTTTTTTACCCTTTTTTTGTTGCAAAATAAAAGGAGGTCAAAAAAGGAATATATATAAACAAATAAAATACCAGAACTTTATTCTGAGAACGGCCATTTTTTTGGGAAGCGGGTATTAATGCTTCGTCGTTACGGCCCACACGTTCAGCAATCACAATTTTTTAATCATATTCAATATTTTTATGGCATCAACAACGGGTCCCTCATTGCACCGAATTTTTAATTTAAATTCTTTTCATTTTAAATTTAACTTTTTATTTTTTTTATTTTTTTTATTTATTTTTAGTATTTTTAATTTTTACGAGTACTATTTTTAAAATTTTTAGAAACTTTATCTTTTACCCTATACTAACCTTAAGCAGCCCATTAAAAATCGTCAAATTTGTATATGAAATAAGACGAGCAGGTTAAGGGGTCTATACCCATGGGTACTCCGTAAACGGTACGCCAGTTGCCAGGTAAGATAACCTCCTCCAGTTTTCTGTCCATGGATGTCAAAGTGGTCCCGGTCTAATAAGCCCAAAGTGTGCACAAAAATGACCTTAGAACGACAAACCAAATCAATTTTCTGTTGCATGGATGGTTGTCGGTGGTTCGGAATCCACGTTGAATCGTAAGTCCCATCTAATAAGCCTAAAGTATGCCCAAAATAACCGTAGAACGACAGAACCAAACCAATTTTCTATCCCTCGAACATTCTCCCGTCCTCCAAAGGAATAAGTCTGCTTCTTTCAATCATGTGGAAATAAATCCCTACATGACGTAGTGGTGGTGTCCTGGACAGGAAGGAATGAAGTTCGCGGCATCCGCCCAATGACAGTTTGATCTGCTTCAATAAGACGCAATTAAGGTTTTTTTCTTTTTCATTCCAATGTGTGAAGGGCGAACCTATAAGAACACATTTGGAAACGAGTCCGGATGTATTCCGCTGCCTTTTTCTGGGTTGCCGAGAATTTTCGCGTCAGAATGACAATTTTGGGCTAATAGAGAATCTTTCCGTTTCTTTTACAGACGAAATTATTTTCAGTCTTCTTTGAGTTGGATTGCCTTAAACCGTCAGAAGTCATTTAGAATGAAAATACTTTCAGTGCAACTTGAAATCGACAACAGAACAGGTGTGAGGTTTAATCATTATCAGGTTTATTACATTTTACTTTCTGTTTTTCCGGTATGATCGTTGCTTTTAATGAATAGCAAAACTAGTTATCACGAAACTCTGCAAGTTTTATTATTTTTTTATTAATGTTTCTTTTATCGAATTCCATGTTAAATTTTTTGGTTGTTCTAATGTAGTTGGCAATACAGAGACAAACAATCTTTGTGGCATCAGCAAGGGCTGTACCACTGTTACTCCTTGAGCAGAACGCGGGGGGGGCACGTGTAGCTTGAAGATAGGCTACGGACGCGAGACATACTACCGCAATAACTCTCCACGATCCTATTCGACGGGAACTTATGGTTTAAAGTGAATTCGAACCACTACAAACATCCATTTCACCGCCGGGACTCGAACCCGAAACCTGTGGTACGGAGCGCCAGAACGCTAGTCACTCGGCCATCTTTTTTTTTTTTTTTTTTTTTTCTTCTTCTTAATGTATTGCATAGTTTCAGAAAAAAATGAACATGATAAAATTGAAATTTTTACTAATTTAAATTTTGTGAGATAGTAATGACAAGTAATTAAATTAAGTAATTAACAAGTTTTAGTTCTTATTATGATCTTTAGGGTTTAATTATGTATGCTGAAATATTTATATATGACGTCCCACCCCCTTCTTTTTTTTTTTTTTTTTTTTTTTTTTTCATTCTTTATCCCTTATATTTTATTCTAACTAAAAACTTTTCAGTTTCTAGCTGGTTTTTAACGTCTGAGTAGAAAATATGCCTTGTGATTCTTCCTCTGGCAGAAGCCTACTATATATATATATATATATATACATATATATATATATATATATATATAACGTGTGCATGCGTCTCAAGATGTATTTCCCCTTCCTTAAGATTCTTTATGCAAATGCAGTTCTCTTCAACTGGTCTCTCTCTTTATTTACATTGGCCGTTGCCTTAGTTACCCCCTTCCTCTAACAAAATGCCCGTTTCCCATTTTCCGTACGTGATAAACGAGGTTATCTCGAAGCAAGAGAGCAAAATTGGTTCAAAATTTTGTATCCACTTTTCTTATAAATCTTCAAAATTTCTGCTTTACTAGAGAACGTTTTATTTTATTCTCTTCCCTCTTGACACTTTTTTTCTATGGATCTTGGAAAAATAAAGTTCGTATTGGAATAAATGCAGAAATGAGATAGTATTATCATATATTTTTAAAGCATTGCATAAATGTTTTTTTTTTTTTTCACAATGCAGCTAACAAATAATTAGACAGTTATCTTTTATGCCATAAGCAAGGGCTGCACCGACGTCACTCACTTAGCACTACCCATGAGGTGCATGTAGCTTGAAGACAAGCTACGAATGCGGAGTAACGATACCCCCGCAACACTCTACGAACCTATTAGGCCGGGACATACGGTTTAAAGTGGATTCCGAACCATTCAAATATCCATGGCACCGATGGGACTCGAAGCCAAAACCTATGGCACCGATCGCCAGAGCGCTAGCCACTCGGCCAACACTACATTGCACAAATGTAATTTTTATTACTCTTTCATAATATGAAAAGAGTAAGAAAAGAAAATGATTACGATTTCTACAACATATTGTCGCCATTAATCGTTGCCCTGTTGAAAAAAAAAAAATGTTGCTTAGAAATAATCCTCCGATTTACAATAACAGCTGTCGTACAGTTTGCATATAATATCTGTCGTTGCACAGAAATAGCCATGAAATTTCTGTGCATAAAATAGCTAGTTATCTGTTCCTATCAGTTGGGAACATCGTAGTGTATTCACAAAACCCCTGAAAAATGGAGAAAACATTTCAATTCATTTTAAGCAGTTTCTGTCATGAATAGCTTCTTATATTCTCACCTGTAAAATATTCAAATTGCAAATACAACAGAGAGAGTAATTTTTAATGCAGTTGAATATGCAATGGAAACCTTTTTAGATATTGCTTACATCCAAATTATTAGTACGAATCCAAAAATGATCTGTGATCGTTAGGACAGTTCTACGAAGTGGTTTGAAGCTGGATTTCAGTAGATCGTGGCAAAAGGAAATTCGCAAAACGGGATTAACACGAAGTTGCTTCTTTGATTTTATCTGCCCATTTTTCCTTAGTGTATGACGTTTTAAATTTTTCTGGTTTCCTTATAAAAATTAAAGAAGGAAAAAAAGAAGTGAAGGAATAAAGAGTAAAAAATTTCATTTATTCTTTTTTATTTATTTTTCTTTCACGGATTTTCAATTGAGCAGAGTATTTGAAATCACAATAATTCACAAATTTTCATGTGGATGGCATTTGAAAAAGGATTCACTATTAAATTATTTTTTAAGTAGTATTGTATTTATATTTTACGTGTCTGAAAACAGGTTTTCTTTTTATGATTGGTTATGTTTATTTCTCCATGATATGTGATAGATTTCTCATGAAGTAATTCATATTCAGTAATAAATAATCTTTAAGCAAATTTTCTTTGACCTAATTTTTTTAAAACCGTGTTCTGGTTAACTGACTCGTGTTTGTAAATAAATAGCTTTCTTATCTTGCTAATGAATAATTAACGCGATAAAAGATAGTGCCAAACGAATGACCTGCTGAAAGATAAGCCATGCATTCTTAGTTGTTTACGGGTGCTTTGACCTGAGGTCATTCACCGCTAGGAGGGGGTGTACACTGCACCCCACATCTCACTATCATTCTGAAGGAACCACCCCTGGGATTGTGGGGGAGAATCGTAATTTGTCAGGTTTAATGATTTATCATACCTGGCGTATCCTGGGAGACACGAAAGATTCCTATCCTAGAAACGAGAGGTTTCTACTCAACTTCGCATATGTGGTTTCGAACCGAGCTGTCTGAATTCCAAGGCATTATCCTACTACTACTACTACACCACACCACACCATACCACACCACACCATCCACATCACTGTGCCTAGAGCTGAGTTGCCCCTTTGCAGCTTGGGAAGGATGTGCGTGAAAAGAAGTCGGATTGGGATTTGTGACTCTCTACGATCATGTGAGACCGGGACCAACAGCTTAAAGTGGATTCCGAACCACTACAAATATTCTTACCCGAAACCTGTGGTACCGAGCACCAGAATTCACCCCCCAAGACGTTGCCACCAGGCCCTCCTGAGTAAATGTACATCATAAATGGAATTTTAAAAATATTATAGGATTAAATTCTATTTTAGGACCCAATTTAGCCAAATCGCCAAATGGGCGAAATGTAGTACGATGTTTGTAAACATTTCAGAAGAGTACGGTAACCTCGTTGTTATATTCAATGAGTTATATTTTTTCCATGGTCGGCAGGCTGTAAAAATGGTAGCAATCGGATTTTTTTTTTTAAATTTGTGAAGATTTAAAAATGTTACTTCTAACCTCCCGCGTTCTTTAAAATGCATCTTTGTGACACGTCGGGTTCAACGCACATCGCTATGTCTCTCCCACGCTTGACGACAAACGTACCATTCCCATTAACCAATTGTTCATCTTGAGCGGGAAATGCAAATGGAATAATTGCCGAAGTTAATGGACAAGGCTGTCGGATCAAACGTAACGAGTCTCATTCTTATGCTAATGTCCGTTTTAATTTTCTTTTTTTCTGAATCTCTTTATTTAGAACGCCCTTTGAATTCGGCGAAAAATCATTACCAGAAGTTTTAAATAACTCCTAAATGGTATTCACCCGTGGAAGGTCGACCCCATATTGTTTTCCATTATTAACGTCCGTTTCAATCGGCTTTTGTTTCTCATTAATTGGAGTTCGTCGGGTGGCAACGTGAAAAAAAATATGTTTCATTTATATTTCATAAATGCGTGAAATAGATAAGATCTCTTTATTGTGAAGCGTAAAGAAGATTTTGTACCAAAGGAGATATATATATCATGCGAGATACTTTGGAGGTTCCCACACGTTCAATATATAAAACTTTTTATATCATTCTATTAGTAGTTTTATGGCATCGACAAGTGGTCCCTAATTTTACCGAATTTTAACTCAAATTCTTTTTTAACTTTAATTTTAAATTTTTATTTTTTATCTTACTTTTATTGATTTAGTATTTTTTTTTAATTTTATAGTGTACCATATATTACATTTTTTTGAAACTTTATCTCATATTTTATACTAACATTTAAACAGACAATTAAAATTGTAAATTATAAATATGAATTAAGATGAGGAGGTTGAGGGGTCTATCCCCATGGGTACTCCGTAATCGGTACGCCAGTTGCCAGTATTTTGGAGGTATTGTGTGGGAAAGTTTTTTTAAATTTTGACCACATTTTCCTGTTTTAATCCAGCCGATTTAGCAAAATCGTTGCATGGGGGCCAAGGTTGTGCGCTGTTTATGTGTTTTAATTGTGTATTTCCATTTCGATTGTATAATGGATGCGATGTTTTTTCCTTAGAGCAGCAATATAATGAAACGCACAACAAGGATGCCAGTTTGGGATAAGCATGCCCCACACGTTATTTTCGTTTGTTGTTTAACATTGACATTACGTAGTTGGTGCGTGATTTTACTACGCAGTTTAACATTACTTTGTAGTTTAACCGTTGATAACTCGATGATTTTTGATAACAATTTTCATTGTTGACCATTACTGTTCCACGCTGTTTTCAGAAATAAGTGTGCTATTCTACAACAATTTTCAATAGAAATGGTTCATTTTTTTTTTTTTTTTAGTTGTCAATAAATGTAAATTTAATTTTTCTAAATATGTGGCATTTCTATTCTATTAATAAATTTTTCCCTTACAATGAAAAAGGACAGTTGATGTTTGCCTCTACTTTCTGTTCTTTTAAAATAGGGGGACGCGCTCTATTTTATTACTAATCTATATTGTTCAGAAAGGCCTGATGGCGAAGTGGCTAGCGCGCAGTGCCACAGGTTACTGATTCGAGTCCCGGCGGTGCCATGGAGGCTTGTAGTAGTTCGGAATCCATTTTAAGCCGTAGGACCCGTTCTCATAGGACCGTAGAGCGTCACGGAGCCAAGTCAGACTTCTATCTACGGGTGCTCCATCACAACAGAAGCTGCCCCCTTTCCCTTCAACCAAGAGTCCATACGGATTCGTGGGCTTGGTCTAGATGTTGTTGTTTCTTATCCCACTTGGAAGACAACAGCAATAGATTAAATTAAGACGAATGCAGGGGAAAGAATTTTATTTCACATGCATACATTATGGCTAAGTATATATTCGAGTATGGCTCTGGCGCTCGGTACTACAGGCTTCGGGTTCGAGTCTCGGCGGTGCCATGGGTGTTTATAGTGGTTCGGAATCCTTTTTAAATTGTATGTCCCTGTATATTAGGATCATAGAGTGTGGTGGGTATGCGTCAGTAGCCCATTTTCAAGCTGCACGTGCCCCCTGGGTAAATGAGTGACATCGGTGCAGCCCTCGCTCATGGCATTAAGATAAACTGTCTCTGCATTGCCACCTGCATTAGAACAACAACAACATATTGTTCAGAACATATCAAGCCATCAACTCGTTAACAAGGTCAGAGTGTTCTTCTGCAAGGCATAATCATCATTATGATGAGGAAAGGAAAGCTCCATATCTTAATCTAATCGCATCATACAGGTGCATCGTTACAGTGACATTATTTCGCCAAATAACATTTATGTGAAAAAATAACATGCTCAATAACTTGTGTGTTTATTTAATCAAATGAAAACTTCATTTGTTTGATTTAGAATTTTTTTTTTTTTCTGGTAGATATATGGTTTTTGTCATTTTCTCAAATAACTGTTTATTTTATAATACTTTTCCCCATTCAACAAAAATCGTGCCCTTTTATTTATGATCAAATTTTATGTATTTGAATAACAATTCTTGATTTTCATATATATAATTTAGGGTAACGAGAACGTACTTTGTTCATCGGCCATTAAATTAAAGGATATTCGATTTTCGTTTGCAGCGACTGTGCCACGCACCCACTAGCGGTTTGTTGACATGCAATCTCCATGGCAACGCGACCCAGAATATGCGAGGGCGGAGAGTTAAAATTGTGGAAAACTTTTCTCGCTTGATTTCGTTCGCCCGAAACGAACTTCCGAATAATAATAAAAGCGTTCCGCTCGTTTAAGTTGACGTCCTTTTCATTTTATGTGCTGGGGTCGTCTGCCTGCTCCTCATGAATTCTATTTGTCTTGACTTGACTATTCTATTTGTCTGTGAAAGGGTATCGGAACAAATTGCGACTAAAAGTTTTCCCAAGATTCACTTACAAGTTCAATTTTGAATTATTTCATTGAATGACTAGTTTAATATAAAACGACTGCAGATTCCCCTGTTTTCAGTTCGTGCAATGCATGAATTCGTTATGGTTAATCATGTTTGGAAAGGTAATCGATGTTGGATGGATTTATTTTTCGATAATTAGTTAAATAATGGTTTATGAAAAGTTATGTTCCATATATGCTTTCTTCAAGAAATATTTGTCAGGATACACCCAATATTACCTTAGGCACTTACACTTTTGAATCTGTTCTTAGTTTTAAAGACTTAGAATCAGAAATATTAATTGTCAAAATAATATCTTGCCTGAAATAAAAAACAGAATTGTGTCTGCCAATAAGGCCTTTTTTGGGTTAAGAAATCTGTTAAAAACACAGTTCGTCAGCAGAAAAACCAAATTCTTGTTCTATAACCTTGTTCTACAGTGAGCCACAAAATTGAGTATACACCTCTAAAACTTTAAGACTTCTTCCAATTACAAATTAAATATTGATTTAAATAGATAAATTTTTTTATTCTAGGTACTTTAACCTCTGCTTTACCATCCTATAATAACACAATTCTATAGTTAACTTATTTATTACGAAAAAAGTTAAGCGATTCGAAGAAAAGATAGAAAACCATGCCACAAAATTGAGTATACACTTCTTATATTTGTAAATTATGCCACCGCTTTTTTAGTTTCAAATTTTCTTTAAAGAGTTTCAGGAGTAGCTGCTGCTTATAACACGTGCTATTGCACTTCAACGCTTTTAAATAGTATTTTTGTCATTAAAAATCGTAAAATGAGCTCTCGTAGAGAAATTACTGAATCTGAGCGTTTATGGGTTGTAAAATGATCGAAAGAGGGCAAATCTCTTCGAGAAATCGCTTCGTTGATTGGTGTAACTCATGGTTGTGTCCAAGAAATACTACAGAAGTATAAAAAAACTGGATCTGTGGCTAATATTCCTGGAAGAGGACGTAAAGAAATACTGAGTACTACAGCGAAGAGGAAGATCATTCACTCAGTAAAGAAAGATCCGAGGGAGAGGGCCTCTAAACTAGCTTTATCGATGTCCTCTACAATCGGGAAAAAGATCTCAGTTGAAACAATTCGACGTACCCTTCACCAATATGAGTTTCATGGCCGTACACCAATACAGAAGCCACTCATCAAGTATGTGAATAGACAAAAGAGAGTGATTTTCGCCAAAGAACATCGTTTAAAGCCTATTTCTTTCTGGAACACTGTAATATTTTCTGATGAAAGTAAATTTAATCTTTACGGAAGCGATGGACGATTTAAAATATGGTGAGAAGCTGGGAAAGCATGGCACCTAAAAACATCATTAAGACAGTCAAGTTCGGAGGTGGATCTGTCCTCGTTTGGGGTTGTATGTTGGCTGGAGGAGTTGGAGAGCTTGCTTTTATTGATGGTATTATGGACAAACATGTATATTTGGGGATTTTAAATGATAACTTGAAAAAAAGTGCCAGTAAGTTGGGGCTTGGATCAAGCTTCATATTCCAGCAGGACAACGACCCTAAGCATACAGCGAAGATTGTGCAGTTATACTTACTGTATGATTGCAAGAAGCAATTACGTACTCCAGCCCAGTCTCCAGACCTAAACGTCATCGAAAATTTGTGGTCGCAATTAAAGAAAGCTGTACATGAGCACGAAATTACAAGCAAGGAAGTTCTCAAGAAGGTTCTGAGAGTAGAATGGGCTAAAATTTCTGTTGAAACCACTAAAACACTAGTAGAATCTATGTCCAGAAGATTACAAGCTGTAATTCAAGCAAAAGGTTATGCAACAAAATATTAATTTGTACTTTAAAAGGAAATTAATAAAGGTGTATACTTATTTTTGTGGTGTTGTGTTTCCACTCGTCTCAGATTTTTTTATTTTTTTTTTCGTAAAAAATAAATAAACGTAACAATTTTATAATTATAGTACGGTAAAGCATAGACTAAAGTATATAAGGTAAAAAAATTCAATCATCTTAAAGCAATATTTAATTTGTAATTGCAAAAAGTCTCTAAGTTTCTAAGGTGTATACTCAATTTTGTGGCCCACTGTATATTAGACCTATCTTTTTCTATGCCTCTGAAACTTGGGCTTTGGCAAGATCTGATGTGGCCCATTTGGATGCATATGAGAGGAAGATTTTAAGGGCTATTAAAAAAAAATTTTGCTATACTGGAGATTAAGAATTGAGGGCCCTTGTCACCCAGAGGAATGCATGAAAACCCTTTCAAAGGAGTGAAAAAAAAAAAAATTTAAAGTTGTGCCAAAAATGACCGTAGAGCTACAAACCAAATCGAGAAAGCATTTGATCGAGTCCATCCATCCAGCATGATTTCATATTGGATTGAATCGACCTCAAAATAGTAATACTCAACTTATTTCCCCCTCATGATTCATTGCAACGAATACGAAACAACAATTCGAATCTTGATGTTTCGTATCAAATCTATTACTAATATAAATGCAAATTAAGCAGGCTAGTCTTGAAAGCTAAGTCGATTTCAGGTTAAGATTGAAAATTCGTCTGCGCATTAAAATTCGCGACTGGTTTCTCCTGCATCATTGCATCCCCATTTTGAGTTATGACTCACTTCTCGTGGATTCACTGCGAACCCTTGAGGTTGGATGCCGATTGACTCCGTATCTGCTGGCTCTGTTGTAAGACTCTTACTGAGAACGACTTTGAAATGCACCCTTGTGGAAAACGAAATGTCTCCAATTATTTTGATGGCAGACAAACGACCTTCTTGTGCGGCGGATCTCAAAGACCGAAGAGTAATCTTCCCACGAGAACTTTACGCTTTGGCGATTGGTGCATGAGCGATGCTGACCTGCCAGAAATAACCACATCAAGATGTCCCGTTTGCTGGAAGGAGGTGGATGTCCGGCTTAGGGTTCTGTAATCATATGCAAATGATTTCACCATTTCAGGGAAATCTGCATTATCCCATCGTTTTCGTAAGAGATTTTCAGTTTAGTTAAAGTAGATTTGTTTTTTTTTGCAAAATGTATGCCTTCTGCGAGATAATCGCCTTAAAGTGCATTAGGGAACCTGATGCCTTCCTTGAATTGTTTCAAAATGGATATTTGTGGTGGGCAAGTTTTGATCCAACTTTACTCCGGGTGTCGTCTTTCTTCTCAGAACTAGATTCTGCATAATTTCCGGTAGTCTAGTTGTAATTTGTGGTTTGTTTTTATCTATATTTGAATCTTATAAATTAAAAAAAAAAAAAAAAAATTTCTATTTATTTGTTATTAAAAAGAGACTTGTGTTGTAAGATTTAATTATACGAAATTGATTTATTGTGTGCTGTTGTAGGCTGATTTGTATTGATGCCCTCTTGGTTTCGAACTTTACTCCTTTGGTTTCCATGGCTTTTGGTACTAAAACTTCAGGTTCGAATCCTGGCGGTGGCATAGAGGATTGTGAGGTGTTCGGAATCCACATTAAGCTATATTTCGAATTTTATCCCTCCTTTTACGAATTTTCTTCCTCCGAAACCTTCTTATTTCTTTGTTTGTTTAACATCGGTGGCCGTCAGGTGCCGCTTAAATATCCCACATACAGCCCACCGCAAAACTTCCACCAAACAGCCCATCGATGCGAGACGCTTATACATTCTAACAATCGCCATCGGGTCCCCTCGTTTCTGAAAGCAACGACTACAACAATACGGCCAGTGGATTCGAGTTTAGTTTTTGGCTCTACGGTCATTTTTATTTTTGCACACTTTAGACTCATTAAACCAGGACCTACAGTTTTACGTGGATTCCGAACCACTCACAAACATCCATTCCGCCGCCAGGATTCGAACCAGAAGACTGTTGGATTCGGGCCTCATAAACTTCAACTTTCTTTTTCTACATATGAGCCCTGAAAGCTGCATTTAAAAATGAGTGCTAAGTTATATATATAAGCTTATTTGAATCTGTTTTTGTTCACTTTTACTGTTATAATCCATATCATTCGTTACATTTATTTATTTATTTTTCTTTAACTACACTTTTTGACAATTTGTTTTGGTTCTGCTTAAACTTCTATATTTTAATATTTTTTAGACTTGGTATTACTTAATGCTGTGTACTTGGTACGGCTACTGCTTATTTCTTCGGAGACGTATGCTAAAAATTGTTCATAGAATTTAGATCCTTTTTATTTTAATCAGAAGTTATTTTTAACCCGAAAACTTACTTAAATCTAAGAATGCATAATCCAGGGGGGGAATGTAAACTATAATTCAAAACAGCGGGGAAAAAAAAAATGAAAAGATTAATTTTTTTAAAGAATTCTTCTCCCTCCCCAATCCAGATTAAATAATACCTTTAAAAAAAAAAATTCACTTTTTCTGGCACAATTATACATTTCTTAAAAAAAAATCTCGAGTTTCAAAATTGAAAATCCATTTCCCGTTCTGTTAAACGTGTTGTACGTGAAATTCTTCAGTTTTTCTATTTTATTCGAATTTTCTGGAAAAAGAAGTAAACGTGCTTCTCCGCTTGATGATTCGCTTTTGAATGTTTTCCAAATAACAGATTTTTTTTTTTTTTTTAAAATTCTCCTTTCCTCTTCCTTCTTTTTTTTATACTAAAATTCTCAGAATTGAAGAAAACAGCCGTTAAACTTCCTGCACAGAAAAATATTTTACTTTCTGTGCATAAAATTAGAAAACAAAGGAAATTAGAACAACGAACCTTCTTGATATTACGTCATCGTGTTCTTAAGGTCATGTTTACTCCAAAGGGTTACCCCCAATTAATGCAAAAGGTGTTTTTTAAAAGTTTTGCACTTTTAGAATTGTTCTGTGGTTCAGTTATTTGAATGTCATTCTTATCTATTTATTATTTCGAGCATGTAATCTACACAGAAACGCAGATAATGTTTTCGAGATAAGTCAATTTGGGAAATTTTATTATTTTTTTCTAAAAGTTGTACTGATGTCAAAGGTGCTTTCCAGTTTTATAGCTGTAAAAATTAAATGTTTGTTAATCATCCACACTAAAATAGTTCTATTACCAAAACCTACTTTTATTATATTCTTTAAAAAAATCATGAATCGTCTGATTTTATATCTTGAATGAATCATTAAAAAGCTTTGATTACTGATATCATTATCATTACTCAGACAAAAAAAAAAAATGACCTTCTTTAAATATTTTGTAGTGAATGAGTTGCATTTTATAATAAACATAATTGTTCGTAATGTTCAAGTTTGAGCAACAGATGGTATCTTACTTCTCGGAAAGCCGTTCACACCTGTCTCTAACTCCTGCCATCTGATTGGCTGTTTGAAAAGGTGTGTTTCCGCTGTTTTGTTATGCGAGTTCCATACCTTAGTCACCGGACAGATAAGTCTTTTATTTGTGTGGTCCACTGTAGGCCTGAATATAGATTTTAAAAGCTAATGTTTTGTTTTTTATGATGCGTCCCAAATTCATTTGGAATAAAAAAATAAAGCGTATGAGGGCAAGTTATTTATTTAGTAAATTAAGTTTATTAAAATGAAAACTAAATTATTTAATATTTAATGCTTCAAACTATTTTGCATGCCTTCCTATTCAGTTTGGAATATGTCTCGTGAATCAGAACAAAATCAGTAAATATTAATATAAATTTTTAAAAAGCAATAGGATATTTCATTTAAAAATAATTTACTGTAACTGATTTTAAGTGAATCTAAAATCATTCTTAATGAAAGATTATTCATTGTTTTGTTTTCCCCCATTGAATCTTAGAAATGCAAATGAAAAATCTCCTAATCACATATTGATTTCTTTTAATATAGTAAGATTTATTATCAATAGACATTGATTTCTTTTAATATAGTAAGATTTATTATCAATAGACATTGATTTCTTTTAATATAGTAAGATTTGTTATCAATAGATATTGATTTCTTTCAATATAGTAAAATTTATTACCAATAGATATTGATTTCTTTCAATATGGTGAGATTTATTACCAATAAGATATCGATTTCTTTCAATATGGTAAGATTTATTGCCAAATATTGATTTCTTTCAATATTGTAAGATTTATTACCAATAGATATTTTCAGAATCATATACTAAAACTGTAAAAAGAAACAATTATATTTTTATCATTGCTTTTTTTTTTTCTGGAATATAAATAAGATTAACTATATCAATTATCAATGTTTTTTATGTATTGAATTTTAATTTTAAAAACATACTTCTCTTTGAAAACTTTTTAAAGTAAGCAATTAAATTATTTTATTTTTATAGAGCAAATGTTTGTTTTCAATAATTTTACCTTCTGAATTTGTTATACTACATTATTTTTCTGTAAGAAATAAAATAAAGAGAGTTTTAATATTTTACTAGTAATATAATATTCAGAATCATCATATTTATATGCAACTTGGTTTTATTTTTGTGTTTCAGAATTTTTCTCAAAACGTTCTTTTAAAAGTAATCCTCTAAAAAGGACAAAAAGTGTGACGAAGCTTGAACGTAAAAGATGCACAATGGATGGCGACAGGTACTGTCTCTTTTTGAGCATTTCTTTCCTTTTTATTTATTTTTTCAAATTATGACTTGTATTTGAAAGTTATTTATGATCTTGCCAAGTATGATTGATTATGTACATAAATCTAGAAAATTTGTTTTTGAAGTCTTATTTTAGTCAGATGAATTTTGTATATTCAATAAAAATGGTTTAAAAAAAACTCCCAAGAATTTTAAGCAATTGTAACTTTCAAATTCAAATATATTTTTCTATAAATAGTTTATATATAGTTATAGCTAGCTAGTTTATTATGTATAAACTGGTGTGCTATATATCTTGAAATCGAGTAGATCTTTTCATACTTCTTTTAATTAGTATTTGTAACATTTTAAGTCTGTTATGTGATTCAAGACTAGGAAGTTTAATTATTATTAAAAATTGATTAAATATATTTTTAAGTATAACTTATTTTGTAAATGAAAATTTAATTTTTGAATAAATAGTTGATTAATTTTTTTTTAATCAAAAACTCATGTTAAAATAAGTGCTATTTCAGGACTGTAGTTAGTATTATAAACTAATAAGATGTGATTTGTTTATTATTCATTATTTTACATTAATAATATTAAGATTTTATCAGCTGCTATTTATTTACTCTCAATGAAAGCATCCAGTTACATTAGCTTATGATCCACAACTTTTTCTATGGTAAAAAAAAAATGTATTTTGACCAAAAAATTGATATTGCTGACATGGAATAGATGTTTTCCATCGTCAATAAATCATGTAGAACTTTAGAAATACTACATCTTGCAAATTATTTTAAGTATGAATAATTTGATATCTAAATATTTCTTAGTAAATATTTTGTGTAACCGACTATTTAAAATAGACCAGAAAAATATGTCTTCCTAGCGTAACTCCATCGATGCTGCGGACATCAAGGTCTCACGAGTCCCTTCTGCAATCTAGCCCTGGTGTATTGGCCACTCTCGACCTCTCCCATGGAGATGTCCAGGTGGCTGCCCTCCACAGCAGCCTCATTGGCCAAGAGAACTGTTTCCAGATGATCTCCAATGGTGGCACTCGTTTTTATACGTGTCGTACGAAAGAAGAGAGAGACCAGTGGCTCTACAGGTATTTGTTTTGAACTTCCCTTTTTGGTCATTTGGATTTGTCTTATTTCAGTTCAATATAATATGGACTTCAGTTCTAAGGTTAAGAAATATTATATCTTTTTTGTATTTTCTTTTGTCATTTCTTCTGTTCAAACTCAATCATGCAAATTAAAAAAAAGTGCCATTCAAGAATTAGAAATTATTTAACCTTGAATTTTTTTACAAAATGTTCTTCAAATTTTGATTTAAAATATAACTTTTTAAAAACCTTAATTCGATTGAATCTGAAGTGAATAGACATCGAATTTTTCCTTCTCCATTATTTATAAATAGATTAGGAAAGTGAAAGACATTGGTGTTGCTTATTGATGATAACTATTTGAATAATAAAATAAAAATGACATAAATATTTGTGATAAGTGAAAAGGCATGTATATATATTTTTTTTTTTATAATTTGAAGATCAAAATTTAAATGATATAATTTGATAAAAATATGAAAATTTTAGTTGCTAATTTATAAAATTAGAATATTTAAAAATTAATTCATCATTATTGTTAAAATACACATTTAAATATAAAGCATTTCAGTATCAAGTGGTGTAATTAAAAATGCCTTTTTACTGTAGTCTAAGGAGAACTATTCAGCCTAATCAGGATAATGTTAGGCGGAAAGAAAACTCCCTGCGTATTTGGGTTTTAGAGGCAAAAGGAATGTCTGCTAAAAAAGAGGTATGTTTTTTACATCTTCTATCTTGTATTTCAGTATTAATAGTGATTTCTGTAAAACACCTTGAAAAAAAAAAAAAAAATATTAAAACTTCTAGTTTTAGATGTAATTTATGAAAAAGACTTGATTACCTTTTGTATTGTAGAAGTAATGAAGGCAAAATATTTTGCTAATATTAGGAAGGAATTAATAAATTTATATAATCCTTTTAATTAAGTTGATAATTTTTATAAAAATCATTTGTAATACATTACTATGTGTATTCAGGTTTCTAAACTTTGAAAATAAAACGTTTGAAAATATAGATTATTTTCAATTATTTGAAACTCGTAACAGTAGATAGCAGATAATTGAATTTTGTTATTTTTTTTAAACCCAATGCAGATAAGAGTTAATATAGTTGGTAAAATAAGTTTTTAAAAAAGATATTCATAATGATTATGAAATATTTTTGCAATACCAGTTTTAGTGACACTTTGCTTTTAGACATGTTATAAATCAATAAAAAATTTATAAATGCTATTTTAAAATTTCTAATTTTAGTAAATACTACTGTGAAGTTTGCTTAGACAAGAGTTTATATGCCAGAACGTCTTCAAAGCAAAAAGGAGACATGTGTTTTTGGGGAGAATATTTTGAATTTAAGTGAGTGTTTTCTTTTGTGTTATCAAACATTTATAACAATTTATTTGTAATGTTTTTTTTTTTCTTCTTCCTGTATGTGCTTTTGTTAAACTTGTAACAATTCTTTCTATGATGAATAAATATAACACATATAACTGAAATCAAAGACAAAAGCAGTAATTATTTCAAAATAAAAATTAATTTATTTGTTATTTTTAAGAAAGCAGCATTTTATTTATTTATAGGTCATATGAACTTTGATTTCAATGTTTAATTTCTTCTATTATTCAACTAAAAAAACATACTATTTCTTTGCAGTAATCTACCGACTGTAACCAGTATTTATGTCAACTTATACAGGGAAGCTGATAAAAAGAAAAGAAGAGACAAAAATGTATTAATAGGCAAGTTAAATTTTCCTTTTTATTGTTTTAATATTTGTTACTTGTGTGCATATGATTTGATTGACTCATTCTCTATGTATTGCAGGTTGTGTACAGATTCCTGTCAAGTGTAAATGGAAGACATTTGCTGGAGAAGTGGTATGTTATTTTCCTTTCCTATAAGCTTCATATTGGTATTCCTTCCTTTGCAATAAAACATGGTGTGTATGAAACAAATTATTGTTTGTACAAAATAAATGCATTTTTAGATATTTGGGATTTATCTAAATGGGATGTTTTTTTATGTATTTTAATTAAATTTGTTAAATTTTAAAAATTATAAACAAATTATTTGAAAATCACTTTTAGAAGTAAATCATAAATTTTCTAGTATCCTTTAGTTTTTCTTCATGTTTTTTTGTTTTTTTTTTTTTTTTTTAGTTTTCCTTTAATTATATAAAAATTATTTTTTTTAATTTCTTTGTTGAAAATATATGTTGAAAATTATTTGCTTAAAAGAGTTTAGTGCATTATTAATTTATGCCTGCATTGGTATTATCAAATATTATATATATCCATGAACTATATTTTTATTTAAAACAACTGCAAAAAAATGAGTGTTATTATTTTATGGAGATAAAATGCATTTCATTATTTCCACTCATCCATCATTTTATCAAAATATTATTTGGCAATATATTGGATTCTTGAAAATGTTACATAAGATTTGCAAATTTATACATTAAACAATTAATTGTAATGAATTTCATTTTCAGGTACCCTGTTACGACAGAAAAGAGCAGCAATGGAAAAGATTGTCCTTCCATCCGAATCAAATCTCGTTTCAGACGGTGGAAGTTTGCTCTTATTGTTTATATGACCTTTGCAGGTGACAATTTTTTCTACACCTTTGCAATGACAATATTTTATAGAGAGACTAATAATGTTTTTAATTCTTAGTAAAAACTATCCATATCACTGGATGTCTTGAAATTGTATTGTATAAGAATTGTTTCATTAATTTTTATAGTTTAAACTACTTATTGGGATTTTATTAATTTTTCTCAAACTTGGCTTTGTTTTATAATCTTCTCTCAATGGCTTTATAATTTCTCCTATTAGTTTGGTTAATAATTACCACGTGAGCAATTTGTCAAATTATTCAATATTAAGATTTTTTTTTTTTTTTTTGGTAGAGTTTGTGTTACTTAAAGCTTTTACAGTAAAAATCATTGGTGATTATTTTACCTGCAATTGAATTGCATGTTTTATTGTTGAGAATTTAACTGTGTTTATTATTATTAGTATTAATGGGACTCTGAATTTATAAATGAAATAAAAATTTCTATTATGTTCTAAAATTAAAGTCAGTTAACATAGCATTTAGTTTCAAAATAAAATTTGTTTTTAAACTATACTTTCCATGCATAATATCTATCTAATTATTACACTTTTATAGATGTTTTAAATATTACCAATGAAAATGTCATTATATAAGGTTTGATCATTAGTAAATGCAATTGCAAATTTTTTTTTTTTTTTTTTTTTTTTTAGTATGTGAAAAGTAACTATAAAATCTTATGTGAAATGTTGGAACCAGCCATAAGTGTTAAGTGCAAAGGTATATAATTTTTCTTTTTTATATATTTCTTTTAAACATAGAAATGTACTAGAATGTAAAATAATTAAATTATCTTTTATAGGAGGACGTGGCTACCACATTGATTAATATTATGCAGAAAGAAAAATTTAGCTAAAGAATTTTTTAGCAGAGCTCATCATGTCTGACATTGAAAATTGGTTATGAAACGATTTTTTATTTGCATTTTTTATATTTAAAACAAGAATAAAAATTGAAAAATAATTTTTATTATTTAGTTAATTTAGTATTTTTTAAATTTGCATTTATCTAAAGAAGTTGAACTATTATATTGAAAATATAGTAATATACACAATACTGCACTGTGTATATGCACTGAATTTTAAAATTTGCTTGAAATAAATACTAATATATCATTTTTAACCTAGGTGATCTACACTTGACTTTTAGAGGAAATTCTCTTTACTTCTAAAGCTACTGAAGCATACATGAAATTACTTTAGCGGAGCAAGGGTTAGTTCTTAAATGTTTACTATCTGTTTTCATCCTTCGACTGGAAATCGCTTTAATGCTGACTGACTAATAATTCTGCATTACACATTTTTTTTATGTGAAATAATCATTTTGTTAGATTTTTTTTTTTATTGAGATGAATCTTAATTAAACTTTATTTTTTATAGTACCTTCAGGATACTCTGGGTGTTTCTCTCAGGATGTTGTTAGATTAAATGTGACCTCTATGAGAGTGATCAGGTTCTGGTAAAGGTACCAACATTCAAATAATTTCTCTTGTCCCAGGTTCAAGCGTCTACAAAATTAGAACCCAATGATGATTATACGGGAGCATTTTAATTAAAAATTTTCTATTTCACTTCATACCGGGAAAAAAATATCTATATTTAATTTACATTCAAATGTTTCATATATGTACTTATAAAATTGTTTGAGTTTAACGGTATTTACTAATTCATTTGGGAAAAAAGAAAATATTGCTTTAATCTGCACTAGTGTTTTTCTTAATTTTTGTTTGCTGAGTTAAAAAGAACATTTGCTATCTTACTACTTGAAAATATAGTTCAAATGTAATAAAGATTTGCTTGCATAATATCTTTGTTCATATTCAAGTTTGGTCAGTGAAGTGGCGAATAATAAATTTGTTCAAAGTCGTATGATAGCATTGGATGGAACTATGTTGAGAATGGGTCTTGGAACAGGGAATGACGGAGATTCTTCTGCCAACCTCAAGTGATGTGAAGTATCGTATTTCAGGCTAAGTAAACGTTCTGGTAATTATTGAAAAAAGATAAAAAATGTTTTGTTTCGCTTTTTACAGTGAACTCACAGAAGTCATTTGGAGAGGTGGAGCGACTAGATACAGTGGCAAGGGCTCCTAATGATAAATTTCGATCAGGTCACATTGAAATGTTACAGGTTCGCTTTGCCCTGCTAGTTTTTGCTCTCCCAGTCTCTTCAATCTCCTCAAGGTCAGTTTTTAACACTCATGTAAAGAGAATTAAGGCTCCTGATCTTACAAGAGTTTTTGTTATGAACTAACAGGTTTTTAAAACCAACCTAAGTCAAAAATAGAAAAGGAATAGTAGCAGAATATAATTTTGAATAACATTTTCAAGTGAAATTACTTATACAAAATCTTGACTAAGCATACTAAATGACAAGTTTTGATTTAAAGCCCCAGGTGTTGGACTCTACAATAGCCGTTCTTTGTTGGAAATTATTTGGTTTATACTGTCAAATATTAGTTATTCAGACGATAAGTTTAGTCAGATGGGCCTGTATTGCGTAAATAATGAACAGCTAGATTACATGAATTGCATATATGAATTCACAGTTACAGGGTGAAGAGATAAAGAATTTAGCAATAACCCTTTAAAGTCTTTGGGAAAGCTCTCTGATTGAGGGGAGAAATGGGCGTTTCAACCTCGCCATTCTCAACACGTAAATTATCTCCCATTTTCTATACTTTTTAGAAGTAGTAACATATGGAATTTACCCAGATGTACAAAAAAAAATTTTTGTTTGTCTTCTTTTGGAGTATCAAGCAGATTGGTTCACATAATGTGCCACTAACGAAATCTTAAAACATCTTGAAAGTTTGATAAAATTTTTAAAGCTATTATGTAAGGAAGTTCAGATAAAATATCTGAAACGCCTAAGTTCAACTATTTCATATTCAAGTAAAAAATATGGAAGATCTCATTTTAAAGCATTTGAAAAACATTCACAAATTATGTTGAATGATTACGGTATTTTATAGCACATATTATTCCAAAATAATATTGTTATGGGATGCTGGGATAAGTCCAGACATTAATTGCCACTGATACGATTTTTAAATGTTAACTTTTTATATTACAGAATATCCTCCCAAGATACAAATCTGCTCCAGAAAGTTGACTTTAGTTGCAAAAACTATCAAAGAGCATAGCAATTTACCCTGGGTTAGGTACTTTCTTGTTTCACTTTATTTTATCAAGGCATAATGATAAACAACATTTTTCATGGTATTCCCATAAAATGTAGAAGGAAGGTTGATGTTACTTTCATAATCTGATTAATCACTATACTGAGCACAAATCACGCCAAAAGGTAGCGTAATTCTCAAGTATAATCCATATTACTTATATGCGAAAACTTTGTTTTATGTATTAACGATCATGAAGATTTTTTGACACAGTTGTAAGGGAATAAACCATTTCAAATATTTAGATTGGTTGAAGTTATATATGGCTGGATATCAGTCCCAAAAATACAAAGCCCCATTCACCTCATGTGTGAGTCTACCAATTGTCATTGCATTAAAAATATTGAGTCAGCAATAAACCCTACTATATATCAAGCATGTATTAAGTAACTTTACAAATTTGGGGACCGTGCTGATTTTATAAATAATTAAACATTTCCTTTTAACTTCATAGATTCAAGAGCATTGACGCGGCATGTGGTATTATGCGTAGAAATCACGCTTGCAAAACAGGCGGCCATTGAAGTATTGAAACCTAGTGGGTATTGAAGAATTATTTAGAATTTTAAAAGTGGGTTTTGTGTTATGTTTCAAATTTTCCAAGTGTCAGACGTAAGATTGTATAATTCTAGTGATGTAGGCAGGGGGATGCAGCAGAAAAATTACTTTCCTTTAAGAAATTGCCAAATAAACTCACGGTTATTAAGTGCAAATTAATTGTAAATTGATTGAATGCTTGAATAGTAAAATCTTTTAAGAAATTTTCCATTTGTTGCATTGTCATTAGGGAGCATCCGGCGGGGCTTAGTTTTACATATGCAGTAATCTTACAGTTCAGCATTTTCTGCAATCCAGCACAGTTGAGCGTTTGCTTTAGTATGGATTTGGGGGTTATTGAACCTGCTTTCTGGTATTCGAATGATCTGTTTTATTGCAACTGTCAGTTTGAGTTTTACACACAAAGTGCTGTCAAAAATTATATATGTTACATCTTTAATCATTTAAATTTCCTTTTGGGTACCTTATATCTTTTTGCTGGGACCTGCCCCCTAGGCCGGGAGAGAAATCTTTTCTTGGTCTATCTTTTGATGTCTCGCAAGGCTAAATTTAACCTCATGGAGTCAGGAGGCATTAATTCATCCAAGCTGGGCCTGTGTGGTTCAGGCATGCCTGTCAAACATATCTTAGTTATTATTTTCCACTTTTAGTGCAGCATTTTATTTCATTATTTTCATGAACTAGCAATCTTGAAGGGTGCATTATTGGACCAGCACACATGAGTTACATGGTATTTCAATTAAACAGAGCTCATCCATTGTTTTAGTCCTCAAATTTTATTTGCATACTTTGAAATCTTTTTCTTGAGGGTTTAACCTAGGTTATGTAATATTTTATGTTTTGTCTACAATAATTTATTATTAAGTACTAGGTACTGATATTGATATCACCAATATGGTAATATCACCCAGCAAATTTCATTTTTATGAATAATAGTTAAAAAAGAAATTTGTTATTATATATTTTATAATTTTGAAAGTATTATGTATTATTTTTAAGATTTTGGAGGCAAGAAGGTTTTAAGCTGAATTCAATGAATATGGTTTGTTTGAAAAGAATGGGGTACAATGAAGCTTTTTAGGGACAAATATCTGTAGCCTGCTATAATAATAATTTCCTGTTCATTCATGTTCTTTTAAATAAAAATCTAAAAAAAAAAAATTTGCACTGAAAGATCTATTTCGAAAGTAAAAGGCAAATCAAAAAGTTTAAATTGTATGTTTTACATAATAGTTTTATATATTTGTGAAAAAGACATTGGTACCATTTGTAAATCAATAATTTTACTCTTTGAGTTGTTTTTTGTTCAAAAATTTATATTACAATAATATTGATACAATGTTGCGCACTATCTTTTTTTGTATTTTTGTTTATGTTTTTATATTTTTGTCAGTTCCAGTTTTATTGTGTACTGTTCGGAGTCATCTTTACCAAAGGATTTAACACATGACAGACATTGAAGGTTTGAAGGTTGTGTTTGGAGAAGAGTCGAGCATATGCTGCACAATTTGTGAGGCTGAGACTTTTCCGAGTTCTTCAGCTTTTACCGTAAGCGACCAAATGTGGC